>KK500074.1:0-160437 GCA_000688715.1 Glossina pallidipes
TGCAAAGCATAGGTTTAACTTTCCTCTTGCTCCAAATGCAGCTCATACGATAAGAGATTCACCGCCATGGTTAAGCTTATTGCCCATCGGTTGAGGATGTCTGACATCGCCACAATATTTACGGTGACCGTAAAGGGAATCCTTCCCTTCGTATTTGTCGGCTATATTGTGTTCATACCTGACACCTATATCGTCCTTAAAAGTGGTTGCATACGCTGTCTCGTTACATTTAGGCCTATTTCTGCATTTATTTCCCCGCAACTCATGTTTTCATCAGTTGCTAAATGTCGAATAAGTCGCTTGGTCGTCTGATCTACGGTTGAGATGCGCCGCTTAATGCACCCATAATTACCAGAGTCATTTAGATACCTGGAGATCGTATAGCGGGGCCGATTTATCGCAACCGCCTTCTTTTCAATTTCCTTATTCGCAAGTCGTATTCCTTCAATTTTCGAACGCTGCTGCTCCGGAATTTCACTTCCACGTATTGAAAACGCCTGACTTGTTTACCTGTGAGGAGATGTTTTTCATAAAACACAGATGTTCACCATTCAACGACAGAAACGCGAATGGTGATAATTGCACATACAATCATTTGCTATTTATTGCATTACTCACCTATTCCGACAATCTCAAGTAATAGGACCAGAGGTAAAAACGACTTAAAAAGAAGGTATTTGATAAAAAGAGAGTGTAGGTACATGAAAATAATTTACCATTAATTTATGGACGAAATAAATAAAACTATCTCTGCACAAATAATTATTTATCAGATCGCGTAGTTCCTTTCTTGATTATAAACCTGGCAATGCGCGGACTCTGAAATTAATTTGATAAAAAAGATCGGATGCGTTTAATAAATTTTTATGCTAATATATTTATTACGCAGTTAAGACTAGCCATCATTTTAGTGATTCCAGCTGAAAGCCCGAAAAATTATGTTATTTCACCTTGAAGTCCACGAATTTATCATTCTTTTATTGTGACAAATTAATGCTCGGTTTTGTAGGCTTGGATTGATATCTTTTGGCTATACTTAGCGTAGATATTTTAATTATGTACATTTTTATATCCACCACCAGAATATGAGGGCATATTAATTTTGTCAAAATGTTTGCAAAAGACGAGCTTCAGTGACTGCAAAATGTGAACCTACTCTTCGTCGGAATGAACTCTGAATCTGCATTAAGCGTGTCGATCTGGTCGTCTGTCCTTCCATGTAATGGGTGTTTATAGCAAACGTTTTCTTGCTCGCAAAAGTGCGGATGTCAGCTTCAAAATTGTTGGAGACGTTAAAAATTCTGCGAAGTTGACATGAAAAATGGGCGAAAAGGCTCAAAGAACCTGCTAACAGTACAGCCTTTTACATTGTTTACAATATCTGTATAAAAATGGAAGAGATCGGTCATGTCCATCCANTGCAAAGCATAGGTTTAACTTTCCTCTTGCTCCAAATGCAGCTCATACGATAAGAGATTCACCGCCATGGTTAAGCTTATTGCCCATCGGTTGAGGATGTCTGACATCGCCACAATATTTACGGTGACCGTCAGGGTCGTCCAAATTACACTTTTCCTCAACTCTGTTTATTATAATTTTTCCAAACACCTTCCCTTCGAAATTTGTATTTGTCGGCTATTTTGTGTTCATACCTAACACCTATATCGTCCTTAAAAGTGGTTGCATACGCTGTCTCGTTACATTTAGGCCTATTTCTGCATTTATTTCCCCGCAATTCATGTTTTCATCAGTTGCTAAATGTCGAATAAGTCGCTTGGTCGTCTGATCTACGGTTGAGATGCGCCGCTTAATGCACCCATAATTACCAGAGTCATTTAGATACCTGGAGATCGTATAGCGGGGCCGATTTATCGCAACCGCCTTCTTTTCAATTTCCTTATTCGCAAGTCGTATTCCTTCAATTTTCGAACGCTGCTGCTCCGGAATTTCACTTCCACGTATTGAAAACGCCTGACTTGTTTACCTGTGAGGAGATGTTTTTCATAAAACACAGATGTTCACCATTCAACGACAGAAACGCGAATGGTGATAATTGCACATACAATCATTTGCTATTTATTGCATTACTCACCTATTCCGACAATCTCAAGTAATAGGACCAGAGGTAAAAACGACTTAAAAAGAAGGTATTTGATAAAAAGAGAGTGTAGGTACATGAAAATAATTTACCATTAATTTATGGACGAAATAAATAAAACTATCTCTGCACAAATAATTATTTATCAGATCGCGTAGTTCCTTTCTTGATTATAAACCTGGCAATGCGCGGACTCTGAAATTAATTTGATAAAAAAGATCGGATGCGTTTAATAAATTTTTATGCTAATATATTTATTACGCAGTTAAGACTAGCCATCATTTTAGTGATTCCAGCTGAAAGCCCGAAAAATTATGTTATTTCACCTTGAAGTCCACGAATTTATCATTCTTTTATTGTGACAAATTAATGCTCGGTTTTGTAGGCTTGGATTGATATCTTTTGGCTATACTTAGCGTAGATATTTTAATTATGTACATTTTTATATCCACCACCAGAATATGAGGGCATATTAATTTTGTCAAAATGTTTGCAAAAGACGAGCTTCAGTGACTGCAAAATGTGAACCTACTCTTCGTCGGAATGAACTCTGAATCTGCATTAAGCGTGTCGATCTGGTCGTCTGTCCTTCCATGTAATGGGTGTTTATAGCAAACGTTTTCTTGCTCGCAAAAGTGCGGATGTCAGCTTCAAAATTGTTGGAGACGTTAAAAATTCTGCGAAGTTGACATGAAAAATGGGCGAAAAGGCTCAAAGAACCTGCTAACAGTACAGCCTTTTACATTGTTTACAATATCTGTATAAAAATGGAAGAGATCGGTCATGTCCATCCAATACGGTGGAGTATCGAAATTTAATTTCCTTTGAGTCTTTTTGTTTTTGGATGGGTACAAAAGAATCGAAAAGTCCCGTCCGAATACAGTTTTCTTACTTGCCTTCTTTTATTCTTTTTAAGGAATTGATATTTGGAGGATCAAAATTATTTTCACGAATCATGTACAAGTTGATAATATTTTTGATATCATGTTTTCCTTATTCGTTTTATATGTAATTAGGTGATAACAAAGAAATACTGGTCACAATTACTTAATGCTTTCGAATGCAATAAAAACGCCTGAATTTTTAAATGAGATAAGCTGAATAAATCACTTACCGCCCCTACACTTACCGTAGTGCACCAAAAATGAAAAATAATTATTTGATTCAAAATTAGGTGAATGAATACATATATATATTATTTTAATGACAAACTAACTGACTTACCTCAGCGTTAAAATCATCTATGTTCGGCACCTATACTTTTTTCTATCAGTAGATCGTCGATAATTTGGAAACTAGAAACAATGTTTTCATTCATATAGTAAAAGATCTATTAATTTCTTTAAAACATTGTAAAAATGTCCGTCTGTCTATCCATCTATTCATGTAATAGCTGTGGCAAACATTCTCCCGGTCGTGAGAAAGAAATGTTGTTGTTTAGTGAAGACATTGGAGGCTCTTGCATGTAGACTGCCATCGATATTGGGCCGAATCGATCAAAAGGTACGCACACCTTACAACCTAATCTGAAAGCACATCTCTTTGTAAAAATAAAAAAAATGTGGTCTTTTGCTCATTACTCGTAAACAACAACAGATACAATCATGAAAATTTGCTTTTATATTCTATAGGTTGTTCCGCAAAAATTAAAAAAATTTCCCTCTTGTACGAATTAGTCAGCTCTCGTTCACAGAGAGAACTATCCATAAACCCTAGGCCGTTATTCTAAAAAAGGTTAAAAAAAAGAAAAAACTCAACTTGCCGTACTCTACAATATTGCGTGGACGTAGCTGTTTTTTTCTCTTCCGTGTTTTTTCGTGTGTCTGTTGTAGTTCACAAGCAAGAAACCATTTTCTCTCTATATCCACTCTCCAAGTCCTTTCAGTTGATAAGTATTTTGATGGAATTATAAAGACAAAATTAATCCACGACGTCGTGACGTCAGCGATATTTAATTTGGAATTAGCACACTCGGCTTGTCACGTTTTACTCTCCAAGTCCTTTTAATTAATATCCAATTAATCGTATTGCTAAGAAAAAATGTATCCCCCACGTTGCGGGGTCCAATAACGCAAGTTCTGCGATCAGGACAATGTTTACCACAGACACTGAATAGAAACGCGGAAGAATTGACGGACATGTTAAACTCGGTTTAACATATGGATATTTCATGGGATCTCTGAAACTTCTTTCTTGGTGTTGCAAACGTTTTGACGGAATGAATATACCGCTTATCCTTAGATGATAGGTAGAAAATTGTTGCGCCAAAATAAAAAATTCCAGACTCATTGCGTCTGCTGCCAAAAAGAATTTTAAACATCAGTGGGGCTTCTGCGTACCTAACACTCGCACAAGCCTAGCGTATAATCGAAATCGTGTTCGCTCAAATTAATTAGTTAACTTAGCCTGCCGTAAGTTTAGCATGAACTTATTATATAATTTCACGTAGGTTGTTACCCTGCAAACGCAGGTGATGAAGTAATGAGCAGAGATAGAATTCACTGAATTCGTTAAATAATATTTTACAAGTAGTAGTTGACTTAATCCACTGTTAAGTGTTAGAGATATTAGCATAAGTATAGTCCGGGATAACACTATGAAACACTTAAAATGGAATGTAAATCTTAAGTAAAAGTCACATGCAATTAAAGCTTTTGCACTCGATTAATTTGTGTAGCGCTGTTCTTAGACATAAAATATTCTTTCTTTCAGACTGTGCGGAATCGTCAACAACATCGATATACTCACACACAGACATAATTGTTATACATGAAAGTGTTTGTATTCGCTGATGACGATAATAATAATAAAGCCACGGGTGCACCGGATAAAGTTTAAGTAATATGTTGCTGCTGATGTATTTGAAACAGTTGTCGTGTAATAAAAGTTAGAATATGTACTTGTAATCATTGTTCGCATGTTGCTTGCTTTTGGTTTCTTTTTTTTTTTTTATTTCTATCTGAGTCTTTCAGTTCTTTGACAAGCTATATACGTGTGTATGTATATAGTTAGAAAAAATTCTAAACAACACCAAACGATAGATGCCACTGATCGCGACATGCATGTCGTGACATAATCTTGATGATGAATGCATAATTGCATGCAACTATGCTACTTCGTTTACCATCATCATCGGCCTGATGAATGAATGTTTGTAAGAATGAATGAATGGTATGGAGTATGAAATGAAATGCTTGGTTAGACCAAAACATTACAGTCTTTAACAGTTTCAATGATGATATAGGAAAAGGAGGGGCCAAGTAATCTAACTTTCTGTTATTCAGCACCCTGTCGATGTCTGTTTGACTGAAGTTAATTTTAATGTGTACACTGGAGCACTACACATTTTGCACTACCATGTATAAGATTAAATGTCAACCAGCATGACATGTTATATATAAAAAAAAAAATAAATAAATAAATAAAAATAAAAAAAATAATAGAAATAAAAAATAAATAAATAATATAAAAAGAAGGAAAATTACAACAAATAACGCAACAAACTCGAGTACAACAACACTGTGTTGTTTGTCATTAACTCTCGCCGAACTACAAATATGTACAACAAAAGAAGTTCATTCGTTCATACGTTTGTTTGTCCATTCGTTTGTTCGCCCGTTCGTTCGTTCGTTCGTTCATTCGTTCGTTTGCTTGTTAATTTGTTTGCTCGCTTCTTTACCATAAACATCACATGCATGCTCCTATGTACATAGGTACATGGGTATTGAATGTCTCATTAACGAGCTTAGAAAATAATAAAAACAACGATTAAATGAGAAAACTAGAAGAAGAGCACAGTTACGCGCAGTTTTTTTACATTTTTCATCGGCAAAGAAACCTCATGTCTTCCTGTTATTTGGTCAGGCGTTCAAAGCAAAATTTAATTCTAAAAAATCGTGTTAGAACCAAATTGTGATATTAACATAAATTATATTTTATGCTTTCCTGGTACAAAAACCTAACATATCTGTATGTCCGTGAAATCATTTGGAAAATTTGGTCATCCCTTTGAGCATTTGATCGCTACAAACGTAACTTGTGACTGAAGAACATGACATGCATGCTATGCCTTCATTAAGTAACAATTAATTAAAAGCAAACTTCTTTTTACTATTCATTCACACACGTACTCGTTCATTCATTCACTCATTTATTTATTCATTTATTTACTCTCCCTTCAATTATGTTCACAAGTCTTTGAGTTTCTATATAATTTCTTCTCTTTCTTGGGTATCTTCTGCACGACAATAACAAATGTGACCCAAATTATTTAATTCATTTTTATTCATTTTTAATTTTTCTTTGTAATAATTTTTTTATATTTACACAATATTTTCAATAAATTTGACCCGTTCTTTTTCTTTTTTTTTTTTATGTATTCTAATCAGCATTTCTTTGCCTAACGGAAGAGCAGAATGAAGGGATATTTGTTTTATCGAATTGTTTGTAACTTTGCGGGGACACATATCGAACGGCATAGCGACATTGTTAGTTAACACGACTTCCTAAATTGATTTCGTCATCTCTTAACCATTCTTCCATATCTTCTTGCGTATAGTTCAGTAATCCCGATCTTAGCAATGCAAACATTTGCGGCTTATTTGAATTTTGAACTTAAATTTCCTTATTATTTCATTTCCATTTCATTTCATTTATTCATTTCTTAAGTACCTACGGAATCATAGGTCTATCGGCTAGCTACATACATACATATCATGCACAGAAGAAACTATAGCATGAGTGAGTATACAAGTCAGTTAAATGCTCAATAAACTCCGTAATCGTCAATTCTTACCCAATTAGCCGTATTCTGAATTCTGAACGTATTCAAGGAATCGTCGAAGGTTTTCAGACTCAGCGATAACGCGTTCCAATATCTAGTAACACGAACAGTAAAAGGTCGTTCCGCTGATGAGTTAGACAAACATGGTATTACTATGAAAGGATTTCTTTTCGACCTAGAGAACTGCAGTCATTCTATTAAAATGGTTGGAGATCGAGTTTCAATGATTTTGTTTTGAGGAGATATGATCTCCATATGACGCTATAACAATAGCAATAGCAATACATTTCTAAAAAAAATTTTTTTTTTAATTTATTTTGCATTAAAAATTAAATTTAAAAAGAAAAATTTGTAAATATAGGGTTAGTTATGATATCAACATTCGAACGTGTGGTGTGACTATACGACGACGTCTCTGAAAGTCAGCAAGACAAGGTTCGCTACTCAGATGCTCTGATAAACTGTACATATAGAATTTCCGAGTTTTAACCGACCACAGTGTAACATTTGATAATATCCTTACGAATTATAGGCTGGAGCAAAGATTAATTTTATTATCACATTTTTTCTTTTCTTTTGAAAGTTTCTTTTTTATATAAATCAAAATATACCATCTATATGGTCTGTGTCTAAAGTTTTATGTACAGCTTGTTTGGCAAAATAAATGAATTTTTAAGTATAAACAAAAACAATGGTATTTTAATTATTCTCTGGATTCTTATCAGCGATAGAGAATGAGATGATCATATACTTCCTCATAAAAAACGTTGTGAGGTTAGGGTCACATAAGTCGTGATAGAAACCGAAAATATTGCATTTGATTGCATAAAATAAGTGAATCCTTTCTTTCTGCCTACAATCCTTCCGCATCACCACCGTGCCCACGTTTATAGGGCACATCCGCTGAATGGCTGATCAAACCAAAAAAAAAAATGCTTGCGTATACACACACAAACATATTTGAAATCAATAAAACATAAATTGGGAAAATTGAAATTTTTGAAAATTTTCCATATGCAAGGTCTGGTTAATTGGTATCCGAAATTCGTTCTGTGACTGAGAAAAATTCTTTTCTTTCTATTGCTTTGTTTAAATTATTTTCTATGTAACGCTAAAGAGTTGTAATTACTATTAACCCCGTCTTGTTTAATTAGGCTTTCTCTGCTGAATGGATGAATTTTTTTTTTTTTTAAGACTTGACCCTTATAATAAATAGTTGTCGGTTTTTCTTCTTCAATTTAGTTTTTAAGTAATTAATCAATTTATTTCCATTTTAGACTAACGTTGAAGTACCGAGTCTACATTGCAATCTCAATATGACGCATTACGCAATTTGTATGCAAACCTTACTATAATGCGATCCGAATATTCAATGACAATTCTTTTATATTAGTCTTTGCTGCGCATTCGATTAGCAGGAAAGATTCATCTCTTTTGGAGTTAAAGACAACCTCTACGAGAAAGGAATCGCTTTATTAAAAACTCTGCCGCACCTTGAGATTCGAACCCACGATCACATAGTTGCTAGTTGAGACACCTTGCTCTCGTCCACTCAGGCGAACTGAATAAATAAAAACCCTAATAATAAAGAATTCCAAGTCAATAACATCATCAACACTTGCTTCCATCTATCGGTTGATATTTGAGTTCGTTTGGGGAACCGTTCGCTTCTGAAATGTTCAGTCTAATTGTTTGGGTAAAATAGTGTCAAAAGGCAAATCGGACATTGGCAAAGCTTAGTAGAGCAAGCGCAGATCCAATCCCTAGTGTGGTGGATCGCAGAGTTATCATGGCAGCTAAAGTGAATACTTTATCGATGTATACAACACCCGGAAGGACTTGAAATAGATTGATTCAGAATCAGGTTTTGCATCGATCTAAGCTTGCCAGTGCGTATGCCTGTCCACTTCTCTGCCTGTTCTGTTTTCTTCCGCACGACCTACAAGTCGCAACTGTTGAGATATCCCAATGAAATTTGATATATCGACGAACGCTGTTAAAAATGGTTCGTCTTAGACCACCTGGCCAACCACAGACCTTATGACGCTTTATTTTGAAAAGTCTTCAAATGAATAACTGTAAGGTGATTTATGGTATTTGACGGTTGGCCGTGGACCACTGTGTTTATTTATTTTAATTATTATTTCCGGAAACTTTCGCCTTTTCTTATATTTTTCTTAAATATATGTTTTTGTATATGTACTGGCTGTCAATTAGTTTATCAATTTAGCGAATTAAACCTTTTTTGTAAGCATTCACTACAAATTTTTATTAGTCTAGAAAAAACAAAATAGGTAGACTTCCCACTAACAGTCGCATTTAATTTTTCAATCTTTCTTTGTCTTTCCTCGGCTATACACAAGGCTCACCTTATGTTTTCATGAATTTTTTTTCTTACCGTACTTTTCATTTTATGAATTTTTAATTCCGTTAATAGCTTTTGTTTTTGTCTACGTTGCGGTTGAAACTTTTCTATTAAAAGTTATTGACAAACAAAGCGCTACCCTACCAATACGCATTCATTTTGCTATTCAACGTAGACGTGAAAATAACAACGAGCTCTCAAAATATATGAAAATTTGAAAAAGTAAAATTTAAGCTCATACTACATGAATAACACAAACAATTTGCTTAAAAGGTAGTCAATCTTTCTAACAGAAGTGAAAAAAAAATTAAAAAGCCTTAAAATTGCAGGACAAACTTATTTTTTGACTAAAATTTCCATTTATTTGTCAGCTCGAGGCGGCGTATATTCAGGATGTTTAAAATGTTTGTTTTGATATAAAAAACGCTCACTATATGATCATATTCACAGCAGATCTGACTGTTATTAAGCGTGTAGTACCTGTCGGCATGACATTTTTCTATGTGTGTAGTACAGAAATCAATTTGATGGTCACGTTTAGAGTCACATCAGTCTTAAGGGCAGTTCTGAATCACACATAATTCCAAAATGGAATTCAAGGCTTATACAAGACAAAAAGAACGATGGATGGAAAACTTGCGGAAATTAAAAATTAAAGCCAATAAGTCTGTTAAATCATCGTATATATCTTCACTTACATCTCTCACTATTTTCCTCTTGTTATATACCGGCATGGCAATTACTGTTGACAATTTCGACATTCGCCCGCACTACTGCCTTAAGAGAATGATAAATTGCTTGATTGCATACTTTTCGGCATTCACAAAATTACGCATTCAATTTGCCGGCATCTGACTAGCAGCAGCAGTAGTGCTGACCATTGCATTTACCGCAAGAGTCATTGCATCGTATTGTCCCCCAATTTAACTGACTTTTATGTATGGTTATTGCATATGTATGCATTCGCTGCAATGCTTTTTTTTCTTTTGCAAGATGTTTTCAATTGTGAATTCAATTGGCCGATTGGTTATAAAAGCTAAGTTGTGAAATTTATTGCTGCACATGACTCTCCACAGGGTAGACTATCATTAACACTGTCACACCACTCTGTCTGCCTTTCTTTCACTGATGATAGTTTTACTTGTATGGGTTGATGGAAGCCATAGCAATCTCGTGCTTTCATTTTGTCCAATTTAATGTATTAACATCCTTCCTTCACATGGCAGTGATATTGACTTCTTCTGATGAAACTCTAAGGATGAAAAAGCACATATGTGTGATAAAAGAGTGCAACACCGACGTTAGTTCCTTACTAAGTTGTGAAAAGAACGCGTTCAATTAATTTCATGCTGTCATGGAAGTACTTCAATTACATGAATAAGAGGACTAGATGTCCCTACGAAGTTTATAAAACCTAAAGCCGTAAATAGTTACACATTTCAAGTAGTTTGCAAAGTAAGAATACTTACGCAGTTAAATTATAATTCAGCAATTAAGCTTGCAAACCGGTTGCACACCGTGATTAAAGAAGCGCACATCAACCGTTGACAAGATGTGTTTATAAATTATCCAACGTAAGTAGTCTTGGCTTAAAGAAACTAACGTCACTGCTGAGCGCTCTAAGATTGAGGAGGAGATGTTGCAACAACAACCGCAGTATATAACGAATGGCCTTTCAACAACTCCGATCATTATTAAAGCAATGATAACCTGGATGCTCTTACTAGATCTTCTAAATTAAAATCGTCTACAAACGAAGTGGGGTGCTCGAGGCTTAATGAAATAAATGTAAGACAAGCTTTAAAAGAGAATTTTGGGAAAATTGGGAGAAGTTGGAATATAAGAGAATACACGATTAGTGAGGCGTATAATACCCGCACACAGCGGATAATTTTATGGCTAATTGATTTTACTTTAGCAAGATCTTCGGAGTGTAGAGTTTTCTCAAAATTAGACGAGCTCGTGCGTTAGTATTATCCGTATGGGGGCTAACATGGGAAACGCTCCAAAATTTCATTGACAACTGTGTTTTTATTTACTCCGAACAATGCCGGTGTAGCGAATTTCATCAAAATATCCCAAAAATTTGTGAAGTGCACTTGAAAGAAAGGCGAGCATACACGCTTCGATCGATTCAGACAATGATTTTAAATCGATTGGTGTAATAAAAGGTGGGTATATCTCAAGTCATTCTGGGTATTGCATACAACAAACTTAATACACGCTTGTACAATAATCGGTATAGAGTATAAAATAGTTCTTTATTAGATTCTTACAATGTAACTTACATTGACACAGAAGCGTTTGAATCTTATTATAAAGGCATTCTCTGCAAAAAGATTTAAATATTGATATTTTGCTAATCGA
The DNA here is from genome assembly GCA_000688715.1 of Glossina pallidipes. Classification (NCBI taxonomy): domain Eukaryota; kingdom Metazoa; phylum Arthropoda; class Insecta; order Diptera; family Glossinidae; genus Glossina; species Glossina pallidipes. The sequence continues at coordinate 11,614 of KK500074.1, forward strand.
CTTTAAATCAGGAGATAACTTATTATATTTTTTTAGAGAAATACTTAAAGAATATCAAAAATAAGTGTACAATTAGTCTCTTATCTACTCAGTGTTGCAAACTGATAGGAGCTACTTTCCATTCCAGCTTTTCCTTTCTATATAAATAAAAGAATAGTTATCTTTCTCATTTGTTAAGCGTAATGGACGTAATGGGGCATCATAGTTACTTCAGCTATTGTTGATTCGACATATTTTTCATATGCACGTTTAATGGCTCTTTAATGGCCAGCAACAAAATGGTTTTACGTATGCACCCTAAAATATGCATTGTTACCACTAATGGAGTTTCATCCTAAAAGTATGCTTTAATTTTTAATTATTTGCTTTAAAAGCTACAAGGCAAACAAGTGACAGAATATTTCATGTAATCATTTTGAAATGGAAAGCATTGCCATTAACACGACTATGCGGGAAAGATTCAATTAAAATTTGTCAACATTTGCAATAAAAATAATATTTTAATTAGAAATAAATAAAGGGAAATATCCTTGAACTCCCCGAACTTAATGAGATTTTATTCTTTGACATAAATATTTATACAAATAAATAAACAAAATATGACACAAAAGGCAAAAGCAAAGGCAAAGAGAAACTTGGCATAATTAAAAGTTGACATTAAGTACATAAATAGACCCAGTCGCATACACATACATACGCGCGCGCAAAGAACGGCTATGTAAACATATAAAACATTTTATAGTGTATAAGGAAAATCGTGAACATCAGTCGAGCGCGTCAAGTTGCGAAGAAATTTATTTAAACGTTGTTTTTAAGTAAATATTCAACAATGTGTGCGCAAGCCATACGCTTTCACAAATGCACACAACATATCTTCAACATGTCCTTATATAAATGATTTTAAATGAAAGCGTCGCATTTGCATTATCCGTTGAGCGGGTAAAAAGCGCTTAAATATGTGTACATTTTTACTGCCAAAGATCCCTGAATGAGTAAATGGATGGGAAGCAATAAATAGTATACAGAATATATCATACATACATGTAGTTTTGTGTCTTCTATATGGTGTCCAAGTGTTTGCGGCACATAAAGGATTTCCTGCTAACGCCGATAAGCTTTTATGACAATACCAAACGTACTTGGGTGCCTTTTGTAATTAAAAATTTAAAAAGACTCTTTTAGTATAATGAACAGTTCCTTGTTCACTGAAAAATATATATTAAATACCAAGAAAAGTTTGTACCGCACTTCATGGCAGAATAGAAAAAGCGAATCATAAACATTTTGTTTCTATTCAATTCGTGTCTTAAAGCTTTCCTAAAGTGGGATAAGATTAAACATTTATTAGTGTGTTAAAGTGACCGCACGCTTACATCAGTTTTGAGTTTACAAATTTTTACTCTTCTCCGGTTAAATATTGAAGTCATTTACTACTTGTACTTACGAGGAACATTGAGAGAAAGTTACCAGAGTCACAAATACAAAAAACAAATAAGAAAATTTTATTCGCTCGTGACCGAATATTTTATACCCTTCACCGTTATCCAAAAAAAAAAAAACAAAAAAAGGAGAAGAACTAAATTTTCATGAGTTTCAAGAGTTTCTATCGCATAGGCATGTGGGCGTTTTAGGCATGTCCTTGGAAAAGTTTAAGTCACGTGCAAATTCGTTTCCATATTTACAGGCGACATCTTCATTTTCGCGAACGGTGGTATGTTTGCCACCGTAACTACACTTGTCTTTGTGTGTTTTTGCCGTAAAAAGATGTAAACAATTCATTGGATGAAAAGAAGTTAAGGACCAGAATCGAGTAAAGTGTCTTAGGCCAATAAAGCTAATGTTCTTCGGCAAAGCTATGAGTTTCATTTTATGACAGCACCCTATACAACAATAACGAGTTCAACGAAAGCAATAAAATGCTAAAGGCGAAAAAAAGCCCCTTTCAAAATTTGACACAAGGATCTTAGGAAGATCGAAACTTACGCATTCAGTTAATTTTTATCCATCCCCAAAAAGTCGGTAAGATTAGCTAATAGCTAATTAACGCTCTTGTACTCCCTAATAGACAAGAATAATATTTATTTAATATGCGATACAGCTCAGACACAACTATAACGGGAAAACAAGACCATACGGCCTTTCATCCGTGGCAATTGGATCAAGTCTAATCGTGTTAAGCTTGCGATGTCTTTGAGAAGTCTGGCATATTTAGCCCATGAGTCATTTATATCGTATGATAGTTGGAAAGTATATTTTCTAAACAAATTATTCGCAAGAGAGGAGAAAGTATTTTCTCACATTATTTTCTAAAATGGACTCATCAGCGAGGTGGAAAGTTTTGAAATATTTCAGCTTCTCAAATGCCAATGACTTTTGGCATAACTTTAATCTTATTGAGGTCAACTACTGTTTTGTTAATGTTGCTCTTGATGTGATCTTGAAGGATCTTTTTCATTCAGACACATATCTGACGATGAACTGTGGTTGTGTACAGCTAAACCTAAATCTATTTGCACTGATGGAATTATACTTCTCTCTATTAAATTTACTTTCCAATATATTTTCCGTTTCTATATCTACTACTGAAGGGTGGGGCCGTACTCATTTCACATTTATTCATATATATATATATATATATAACACTTCAAAAGTGATTCAGACACCCTGTACAGTGTGTATATTCTTGATCAGCGTGAAATTCTGAATTCGTTTAGTCATGTCTGTGCGTCTACATGTCCGTGTAAGAAGTTGTTGTTGGAGCTCTTGGTCGCAATTGTAACAAATTACGCTGCGATTTTTTGTTCTTCATGTAAATTAAAATTCATTCATTCGTTTAGTCAAGAGGTAAATTTAGTGTATCAACTATTAACATATGGCAATAGCCACAATTTAAAACGGATGTGTTCTCAAAAAGTATTGGAAATCTTAGACATAATCGGCACATATGGCTCTAAATAAAGACGCAAAAATATTTCAGAGACAATGTTGTATCAGAAACATCAGTCTCTATGAGCTTTGTAAGGTGTCTAATCAAAGCGGTAAATTGCTCGATGATGAGTTGCGCGTTGCTGCTAATTGGTTCAATCATGTTTTTTAAGTTCTTCTTTACATACACACAGAGATTTTCAAGTTCTTTTTTTAAATAAAACAATTTGAGTCGCAATACCGCTTGTAATTACGGCTTACCCCTCATGTATTTATAAACAAGTAGATCAGGGGCTCTGCAAACGTGAAGATGAGCTGAGGTATCCCCAAGCTGCCCGGTAAGAGGAAAAAGACGATAAATAATGACGATGTATACATCGATTATTGAGCCTTGCAACAAGTGCATTTTGAATAAAGCTGGATTTCATCAAAAAACGTTCTCTTTCTACTTGTACACTGAATCACTTGTTTGATATTCAATTTTGCTAAACACAGTAAACGTTTTTCAAATGTACATCTAAGGAGAAAACATTTTTGGAAATCTGTAGGCAGTTGTCATTTAGTTCGAGAATACGTTGGTAGAACTTTGGAAACTATAAGGGAAAATAGTATTCAATTTTTTCAATTTTGAAAACGAAGGTTACTTAAGCAGGGGATTATGCTCAACATCGTTAGGAAACGCTTCATATTCGCAATATTGCTTTTAAATTTCATGGGTAATCCGGTGTACTCTTGGGAATATTGTGTTGCTGCAGAAATATGTCCAGAGGAAACCGGACACTCGCTTTGCAATCCTATAGAACGCTTTGACATCTCCGTAAGTTATAAGCAGCATTAAAAAATCATTAAATATATTTTAAAATAAAGAAATGACGATGATAATCATTCTTTAGAAGGCAAAGTATTTCAGTGACCAGATAGCAGCGTTTGTGCCCGTCACGAAAAAGTTTAAAAGGATTGTAATAGACATCCACAATCATTATCGCAATTTGATAGCCGGCGGTGGCGAGCAAAATAAGAATAATGGCATAAAATTCCCCATAGCATCACGAATGCGCGCATTACTCTGGGACGACGAACTAGAGTACAATGCCAAATTACACCTACAAGCAGCGAAACGAATGGTACACGATAATTGTCGTGCCACCAAACGGTATCCATTGGCCGGACAAAATTTGGTAAATTATGTGGTATTTGTAAGAACGATTACTTACCTAAACGAATCTATTTGTTTTTTGTTAGGGTGCTACGGCAACATTTGGTAGAGAGAAGGTATTTCAAACTATGCTGGAGCATTTTCGGACGATGTACCTCGAGAAGAACATGGTTATTTCTCCTGAAAAGCTTCCAGAAAAGTTATTGAGCGAGCAGTATGTTGGCTATAATAATAGCAAATGATTAAATTTTGTTTATTTTATCCTATTTTACAAAGTTTAGCGAAGTCTGGTCATTTTACGCAATTGACGGGCGACCGAAATTCGCGTGTGGGTTGCGTCTTTGCTATCGGTTTAAACTGTACTGCAGCGTAAGTAGTTCTACCGTAAACGTAAAGACCAGAGAATAAAAGTCAATCAATTTTACTTCACAGTGGAACCAAGACAGAAGAACTATATAAATATTGCTATTATACCGCTTGTCATTATGATTTTTCAAATTTAAGCCAGTGGCGGCTTTACAAAACACATTCGACAACACCTGGTGCTGATTGCGGTGAATGGAACGTGGGTATGAACAAGGATCCTAGATATCCCAATCTTTGCGAACCAACTGTCGAATTATTTAATTATAAAGATTCGAAAGGCTAACGCATCATAAATCATTACGTCATTCGAAATATTAAATGTAGATAAATAGTTGTAGTTTGCAAATTACTAATATTTTAAAAGTGAGACATTGATGAATGGCACCAATAATTTGCTTTATTAAAAATTGGAAAGCATATCCGTGTGCAAAACTTCTAACTAAGGTTTACTGAATGTACTTTGCTTTATATGATGTAAGATATTCACGTAGAGCTTCATCATATCTCCTTGGCATGTTATGTCTATTCTGCTTTGAATAGTCATTTTATTTCCATTAATTGTTGTTCAAAATTCTCCCTGCGGGTCTGTGTTGCAATGTGCTGCTAATCCTTCTCTACATAAAATAATAGTTTTCCGTTTAATAATTGATTTATTCAACGTACGCCGACGCTAATCACGGAGTGCTCTGTCTGCATCTCTGTAGTATTACGGTTATCCGTAGTGTGCGTTTGTATGCTTAATTAATGGGCTGAACGACCTTGGAATGTAGTGGGTATGGCTACCGAACAATTTTCTAACGGGTGACCGAATGCCTCAAATGTTGTGAATAAATCCACAATAATTACCACAAAATTAAAGGCTTTTAAAAAGACAAGGCTCAGGATGACGTTATCTGAACTGGTGGAATTACGTCGCCTTGTGTCTTTTGTGGGCTTCGCGTATGTTGACAAAAGATCCATCGGCTAGTGTTACTTCTGCATTAACTGATAAATTTTCATATTGTGTTTTGAGTTATTTTCTAGATCGATCGTGGTAGCTCCTGGGTCCTGAGGATAGTAGCCCTAATTACCCTGCCGTCAATCGCAAGTTTAAATTTACTTTCTAAATTTAGTCATTTATCAGTTTTGTGTGGATGCCTTTTCTGTAGTGAAGGAAATATTAAAGCTTTAGAAGATCAACATTCACACGCACTTAAATGCGCGTATAGGGTATTTAATCATTAGCTTTTTCCGACTGAAATTATTTTCTTTTTTTTGAGACTTTCGGTAGTAAGCCGTTGCGCATTCAAATAATTAACTCATCTAATCGAAAGTTTTTTCATCTATTTAGTATGGCCAAACAATATTGCTCAGCGAGGTTTATCGAGAAAGTTTGAACACTGCAATCTTTCTCAAGGTGACAATTCTTTCAAAAGTAGGCATTGTATGCGGAATGGTGGTACGATGCAATCACAAAACGCGTCAGCGAACTAATTTTCCTCAAAATATATCGAAAATTAGTTGTCTGCCCATCGAATTCAAGAATAGCTTGGCAAATATCAGGCACGCAGACGGACGGACAAGTTTAAACTGAGCTAGAAAATAGTTAGTTGACAAGTGGATGCCGTAAAAGGTGAGTCGTAAAGATATTGTACATATCCGTGCGAACTCAACATTCTTGATACCATAAACGATGTTTAACTTGCTTTCCTGACATGATGATATCTTCAACACCTATCCTTCATACATTTCATCGTGTTGAAATCTTTCGATGATAATGAAACATAGTGTAGTTAAATTTTCCATATATATTGACAATGGCGGTCGCTTACGAAGTGACGAATGGTTTTTCTTAACAATCCCCTTGCAATCGATGCCAAACCCCGAAATACCTAACAATAAAAATTCATTTAATATTTGTCAAGATTTTAACCTTCAGGCGAAATCATTTCTTGCATTTTTTTTTTTTTTGTTTTTTTAATATCTAACCTTGGGTTTTATATCAAACTGAAATATCAACCCTTGGGTTTTATATCAAACTGAAATATCAAACCTTGGGTTTTATATCAAACTGAAATATCAAACCTTGGATTTTATATCAAACCGAAATATCAAATTTTGAATTTTATATCACACTGATACTAATGACAGTATAATTTAAAGCAACTCGCACCATATACGAAAGCAAAGCTGTCGTTCGAGTGTATGTTGAAATATATGGCAGAAAATGAAATGAATAAGGAAAGAATGTCATACCATAGAAATGTAAGTAATTTTATATTTTTAAACAAAGGTGAATATATTTATATATCGTCAGCACTAAAGAAAATTTCATAGATGACCACAGTATGAAGAATGAATATTTTGTCAAAACATTTGCTTCGATAGTGATATGCAAGAAAAATTCTTAATTTTGCAATCTATCTAAAAAGAGTTATGAATAAACACAAGAGAAAGTAAGGTGAAAAAAAAGAGATTGGTGTCCCCCAATGGAGACATGATGTTTAAATAAATGTGAGGAATCAATGGAGGACAACTGGGAGGATTCATTTAAGCAATTTAAGGAACAGAAACTAAATTAATTTTCAAATGGAAGATAGATAGATAGATAGCTTTTCAATCTTCTTACCCCATTGCATTCATTTCGCAGAAATATTGCCAAAGAATTTATATGCTTACTCAGTCTCAGGGCAGATAATTTTCAGGAAGGCGTTGACGGTGATTTTTAACAGATTCAAAATCCTGCTCACCATGAATAGACGAAGAGTCTCAGATTGAAATTTTTAAAGTATTTCAATACTAGAGTTGCTGACTTAGTGTTCCCCAGATTTGCATACGATAGGTTGGAGTATACTCTTAGAAAAAATGCATTTGTTAGATTAAGTTCAAATCCTCGACGAATTAGTCGATAAAGTCGTCTGCCTTTTAGTCAAGTTGGCGGCGTTTAGCTTTTATATGTTTTTCCTCGATAATTTTTTCAGTTACTGATAGGGACGTTATCGCCATTCAAAAATAGTGAAGGCCAAGAATACTCGACTTTTCAACGTTTATTTTAAATATCCTTTCGTTCAGCCCAGGAGAGATTTTGTGAGAATAAATCCGTTGTTTGCAGGGAACTTTGGCAGAGGCACTAGATTAAAATATATGATGATATTTGATGTATCAAATTTGTTAATCAAGAAAACAATTTCTACAAATTGTTGTAAGGTATTGAGCATGAAAGATTTGCTCTAAGAGTTCAAGTTTTAACGAAGTTTACCAAGAGTGTATTTTAGACAAGATTTCCGGTCTTGTACATGTACACATTTTACTGTTTCCTCTGTGAGTTAGCAAATTAACAACAGATGACTCACTAAGTTGAGTAAAAATTTCGCTTTGGTGTAATAGGTTAGTGTACACATTTTGCTAAACCGATTTTCGCGCAGAAGTTCCACAATTCTCGCAAAAGTTTGCGCAAAATTTCAAATTTCACTTGTAAATAAATATTTAATATTAACATTATTTTTGATAAAGGGAACTGCAATTTTAGATATGAAATCTTAGAGAAACAAGAAATTTGCAAATAACTGTTCGTTTGTTCAACTATCGCGATTCTACAGTGTACTTGCAACCTGTAGAAAGAACAAACTTTGTATGTTGATTTTATGAAAAATCACTTTAAAAAAAGACGGCTTATGAGTAGGCATTGGCTTCTTCGAAAATTGTCATTTCGAAAATTTTAGGACAAAAATTCAATTATTCAAAGGCTTTGTTTGTTGGGAAAAACAATAAAAATTCCAAGATAAACTTTTCCGATAGTGTCAAAATTTTTCGTAAATTTTTATTTATGTTAAAAAAATGGAAATATTTGGAAAATTTTCTGGTACATTGCAAGTATGTTTTCCTTTTTTCACATATCAATCAATATTTTCGCCGCTTAGATAAGTTGTTTTTTTTGTTATCCTTTCAGTTGATTTCGCAGATTACTAGGAGACTAACGTACAGCTTCAGTTCCAGACCAGCTGTGTCATTGGAACGGACACATAAGTGCCACAGTAGACTTGAAGACCTCAATTCACAAGATTCGCACACGGCGAAGATATTGAAAGATGAGAAGCAAACAGATTTCGTGAATCCATTGGCGGATTCGCGCTTAAAATTGTCGAATTTGACTGCTGATTTGCCTACGATTGCTGTAGTTGATACAACTTCTTTGGGCTCTCCTGGGCAGATGAATCGATTCTTGATAACCGTGAATGAGCGAAACGGTGGTAGCGTCGTAAAAAATTCATCAAGACTAATCGAGAGCTGCAAAGCACTCAGAAATGAGACAAAGACCAACACAACACTCGACAACAATACGGGCCTTATACCGTGGAACGAAACAAATATTAGTGCCATTGCGCAATTTACGGAACGCAGTAAAGATATTAAATGTCTCTCGACGAAAAATCAATTGCTGGAATTAGTCGACTTTGTTCAGCCTGCAACTGAAATCCCTAAGAAAACCCAAAATGCTTTAATGCTTTACGTAAAACCGCAGGTATATTCATCTACCTTTGAGCCACGTGGGAGGTCTTATTCCACTAGGACATTTGCGGGAAAAACAGCTGAATCTGAAATAGTAGCTGAAGGTCGTGGAAAGAAGTCCGCCTCACCCCAGATGGACATTAAGTCGTCAGAAAAGGAAGTCACTGAAAATTCGTTTATTAACGAATCGGCCAAGGAAGATACGCCCGAACATAACATCCCAATGCTTCAAAAGATTGTCGATGTGAAAAAGGATTTACACATGCGTTCTGCTCCTGCCAAATCTATGGAGGAGAATGTAGAGAAAAGCATTTCGAAGACCAATGTGTTACATCCCAAGGAAATGCATCAAGAACTTGAGGAATTGATAAGGAAGCGGCAGGCAGGAAAACAAAAAGCAAAATCCAATTCTATAGCGACACTATTTAAGCCATCCCTGGCGGAAAAGGACAGAGTTTATAAAGCGTCCACTAGGCCAAAGCCCACATCTAGATTCGGAAATGCGATTCTCGCCAAAGATAAATGTCCACCAGATCCATGCAAAGAGGAAAAAAAATGTCCGGATCCTTGCGCGGAAGAATATGAAAAAGTCAAGCATAACCGCAAAGTAGACGAGCATATAGCTAAAAAGAAGCGAAAGAAGATTCCGGAAAGTTGCATAAGCGACAAATGTAAAAGAAAGGGCGGTTGCCCGCCCCCTCCAAAAAAAGTGGCCGATTCCTCCGGCAAATTTATATCGATTCTAGCAAACGCGCCGGCACGCAATGGCATGCGCATTGCTGGCGTTTCAATGAAGGCTTGGCCACGCTTTAATCCCAAATCGGCAACAAAATCTAAGAATAAACTCAAAAACAATTTCAATAGATTCGCATCGCCCAACGCAATGCTGGCAATGAAGGGTAAAAAAGGCGGAAAAACTAAACTGCAATTTACAATATTCTTCTAAGTCCGCACAAAATTTTCGTTTTATAATTTTGATCGTGAAAAGTAGATAACGCCGAAACTTGTTAGATAACTCACATTAAAGCCTTATTAAAATATTTGGAGGGTGACGGCGTCAAAATGAATTTCGGCACTTATTAAAAAGAGAAAAGAAAACGGAAAAGAAAGAGAAAAAGAAAAATAAATAAAGAAAAATTTATAACGCGCAACACGAAGAAATTGTTTGCTGCGGCCAGACAATATTTACAGTAACTTGCAGCTTTACTATCGGCAGTTACAGCGATTGCACCTAAGATTTAAAAGGGAACTGACGAAACTTGTCAACAGTAAGAGCGTCGTTTATTACGCTAGCACGATCAGTCGACATAGATCTTCATCATCCAACGAGTTTTTCTAGAACTTGTGTGCATCACAAGTTATTATTAAGCAAGAAACCACAGATGTTTTATAGCGACGGGGCTATGATATTGCCAACGAAGTTGGCCGTAGGCGATCGAACGAAATAATGCATGTGTGGTTTCATTCTGATATTCTCTTCGAATTCCACATACATTGCCATTTATTTAGACACAAATTTATAATAAAATTGAAATCATATTTTATATGCAAACATCATAATAATAGACAAACTTATTATTTTAAGCCTAATATATTACCCAATGAGGCTTGAAAAATTATTGTTATGAAGTCTATGAATAAAGGAAATATAAAAAGGGTTCAAACTTTTCATCGTAAGGAAATTTATATAGCAAAAGGGTTGCTTTTACTAAGAGTTGAAAAAAACTCAACTCAACGAAAATTTGCTGCAATTTGTTTTCTAAGGAACGCAAGTGGAGAGAGTTGAAATGAAACTTGAAACTCTCTTGTCCTCCAAATGTAAAGGGAAAAAATTGCACTGAAGCATAGAAATCGAATCTTTGTTTCATAGATAAAAAACAGTCATTCTATCAGGAAAATTCTCGAAATTAAAGAGAAAAAAGAAAGTCGCCGTGAAAATCACTTTAAAAATGTCATTAGCCGGTGGCATGCTAGTCAGAACAGTGCGATTTCAAAAGCATTTTATGAACTCCTAAAATGTGTTCATAGAAAAATTCGATTGGGTAATTAAAACAAGCGCACGCACATGTGCCACAAGATACAATTACTTTGTGCTTAAAATATGAGTGCTTGCAGTTGTGATGTCCGGCACAGATGGCGCATCCATTATCATAATCATCTCCCGAACAAATAACTGAACCGTACAGTAAGCGTTTAGTATATCTGTAGGAGTGTATGCGTTTTTGTAGCTTAATATACTCATAAATATTTGTGCGACACAAATACTTTTCGTACTCGTACTTTTGCTTATTTTGTGTTTTTTTTCCATTAACATTTTCAGTGCCATGCAAGATACAAACGCTTGTAAAGTTTAGAGGAAAGTCATAGTGAAAATAAAATAAGAAAATCTTAATTATTCTACACTCTCCTAAGAGTTTGACCCCTCGCAGGCGTCAGTCTAGTGTCGAAGTGCCTCCCTTTTAACTATGTGTGAGAGTCTGTGCGCACGGGTGTATGTGATATGTTAGACTATTATTTTAATTTACACATTTCGCTTAGCTAACTAAGACCGCAAACAGCAACAGTAGCTCTACGGAGTAGAGTAGCTATAGCATTGGAATTAATATTTAAACACAGGACAACACCAGTAGCCGGTTAAGTAAGCTGGCCGGTCAACAAGTCGCACATTTGCTTATATGAATGGTTGCTTGACTGCTTACTTTTTATGTAAGCGAAAATATTAATGTAATGGGGGTTAATTAGGCAATGTGCACGACACGCATATATCATTTGCAATTGTGGCAAACATTATCATTCGGTCTGTTCGCGTATGGATCCATACGCATCCATCGAAATACTGCTATTAATTGACGTTGCGACAATTAATGCCAAGAGCGATAATATCAGTTTGATGGGAGATTTTTTTCAGATTTTCTCTACTTTAACAAATTTTTGCTTTCCCTCGAGTTGATTACAGAAAAGTAAAAATTTGCATAAAATATTTTCATAATTAAATAGAAAAGTCCTGAACAAACCAAGAACTCGGTACTCACATTGGGCCTTTTTTACACATCACAGCGAATTTTCTGTTCCGGATTTGCTGAATGGAAGCAGAAATAAATAGATGACAAAACGCATCTGTAAAATAAATCGATTTGTAAGTCGCAAAATAAAATTTTTAGCCAAAATTGCGAATTTAACCGGATTTCTAAACGATGTTTGATCAAGAAACAGAACAACTAGCTTTTAATAGTTGTACGAACTAGAAAACAAGTATGTAAGCAAAATCCTACGGATGTCTTTTCTCATTAGCCAGGCAGTATTATGTTCTACATACATGTATGCATTGTCGCAACATAATTCGGAATCACAATACATCTGGAAATTCAACTCAAACTTAGAGGCTCTAAAAAGTAGAAAACGCCAGTTGTAGGTCGTTTAAAAAGCAAAAATATATAGTCCGATACGATACAGTTTACTATGGACTATCGCGCAGTCAAGTGACTGAGAAGCGCAACTATCGTGTAGGCAGACTTGAATTTATCCCGCAAGATGAAAGTTGAAGTCAAGGTAACTTCCTCGTCGTAACATTTTTAAGATAAATGGAACGAAATTGTTCGAATGTTACATAGGAAGCCATCACCCTGCACATTTTATAGATAAAGGCTAGAAAAGCGTAAGGTTAAGGCGCTATTGTGTCTTACGTCTTTCGGAAAAGACGGGTTTAAAGACATGATCCATAATGTGAACCTTACATACATGTACGAGTTTTCCACGAAGATTTGGGAGGTAATCAAATATTTGAGTCGAAGGGTTTCCAACTGCTGTCTTACAGCAATAGTTTTAAGGCAAGTTAAAGGAACGCTAACCGCTATATTGTCATAGCAAAAATTAAGAGAATATATTCCCGCCGTTTTAGATCTTCCTTACCCTACATTAAGGGAGCAGTATTCGAATTGACGATTTATTAACATTTGCCGATTATCAAGTTCGGTCATCGTTTAGAAATATGTCACAGGCTAAGGAAACTATGAAATAAAGCAGCGGTTTCTCGCAAAGACGTCAATTAAATTATGTGAGGTTTCGTCTTTTGTCGAACTATATTCTGCACTCTGCTCGTAGAAGTTAACTAGAACCTAGAGTTCATTTACACTTAACTGAATGATGAATTTCGCATGCAGTTCAACCAACGAAAACGAATTTGATTTTATTTAGAAATTTTTCCTTTGAGGAACGAGAAAAAACCATCGTAAACATGTCTCAAGCAATGTGAATTAATTTAAAGATATTAACGATATGCATATCAATATATGCGCATACATACAAAGTTCCGTAACAACATGTTGCTTAATAAGCTTTCACTCCCCAATTGTATGAACTACAAGTAGATATGTTTTATGTGTGCTAAGACACCCTTAATTAAAACATCGCATACATGCATTGACATGCGTATAAATTGTGCGAGATGTGACTTGTCAGTTAATTGGCAAGTACTACATTCGAGAGCATACGATGTTACTGAACACATGTCATTGGACTTTCTTTTCCTAGCACTGGTTATGGTTGGCTTTCATCACTTAACTTTCCATTATATTAATTGTTAATAAATGCTTTCGCAAAAAAAAAACAAGAAAAATATTTAAGAAAGCGAAATGGAAAGAAAAGGAGAACGAAAGCATCAATTGTTTCAACAGATATCTATCGTGGAAAGAGAAAAATTAACACAATGTTATTGTTGTAAGAATAACAATAATAAATATATGACACATGTACTCCCATATATGAGTTCAAAATGTTTTTTTTCTTCTAGTAAAAGAATGGATTCTTCGCTCAAGCAAGACAATGGCAAAGAACGTAAATTGACAAGAGCCACTTAACGTATTAGAAAAGTTGACAGTAGCTTTACAAAAATGTCGCTAGAAAACGAAAAGATTTTTCAGAAACACGCACAAGAATGACATTCACAACCACAATGCTATATGTAAATGCGTTCTCTTGCACAACAACTTTCTAGATGTGCAAAATGTCACTCGTTATGCGAATAAATTTTTTCGTGTGTTTTCGTTTGTTGCAGCGTTTGCAAACTTTTGTTTTTATAGACTCGATATTTGCTTTACGAAGCGGCGCAGCGGATTCAACTTCTGCTTCTTTTGACATAGTTAAAAAAGTACAAACAGTATTGTCGGACACGGACCACCGTGTGAAACACCCTTCACCACATCGCTTGATGTAGTTATTCCTATACTGACTTTTCAGAGTAAAGCGTTATAAGGGTAGTGGTCGAAAACTTCCGACACGAAGCATTGTCAATGGCGTTTGTCGTCGGTACCAAATTTCAACAAAATATCTGAAAAATTTTGGCTTGTCGGTTGAACACAAGAAAACAAGCCAGACAGACGTACAAACAAGCTAGTTCGATGCAGGAATTGATTCCAAACGTGTTTCTGAGTCGATTGGCATAATATAAGCAGAATCTATCTCAATTTTGTCTACCGGCATATCACAAGTGGTGTAGAGTAATGAAAACTGAAATCAGTTTAGCAATTTATCTCATGATTGCTTCCACAATGGTTAAGCAGCGCATAATTTCTAAATTGATTTCTTATGATCGGACTGATGGAAAGCCGAACAGCAGGAGCTAGAAAAACTGAATCATCCTCGAAACCTCCAACCATTTTGAAGTTTCTTAGCTATTTTACTGATTACGTATTGATTGTCACTTTGAGTCTGGGGACCGATGACATCCATTGTAGTCATATTTGTCAAATTTGAGTTTCCCGTATCTTCTTTTGCAACGATTTTATTTTAAAGAGTAGGGGGCTATGACTGACAGTATTTGCCAAATTTGAACAGTAAATCCATATTATGATTAAATGCCATGGAATACTTCGTGATAATATATGATTACTGGCCTAAGGAAAGGCTTTTTATATTACAGTACATTGCAATAAATAATACACCGAAAGGTGTACATCACTTTCATATCCAGACATATCTTTTTATGAGAGACTTTATATTCACCTAATATCATCCAAATTCAGTCCAAAAAATTGCACATCTGTCGCTATTAGTCAGCCAATTTGTTCGTCCCACAAGTTGTGTCCTGTGACTGGAACAAAGATAACATAAATAGATATAGATATAGATATAGATCCGTTATAACGAGTCTTCTTTGCGGGGTATGCTCAGGGCCTGCCCAGGAAGTCCCTTTCCAAGAAAATTTATTAAAAAAACAAAACTCTTCGACCTTCGGGTTTCGTTGGAATTATAACTTCATTGTTCACGAGGGTATTCTGTAAGCGATTAGAGCTACCGCATGCGATTAGAGATTTGAGACTGCAAGCCGCAGTCAGCCAGACTGAAAGCCGTAACAAGATTGAACCCTGAACGTGTTGCGACACGCTCTTTTATAGTCGCGATCACCATCGCTGTCCCGTTTCATCGACATTTTGCCTGTGCCTGTTACAGGCTGGCACGCATTTTACAACGCATTTGCTATAATTGCAATGTTTACTTGTGTACATGTTATCATAATGTTCCTGCGTCTGTCTTATTATTAATGCTATCTTAGGTAACAAATCGTATGATCGAACATGTGTAGAGCCGTTAATCCTTACTCAACAAGACGATTCAAAGAAACATTCGAGACAATTACTTGATTTTGCAAACCACAAGACCGTTAGGTATGTACCAGTGAAACATATCAACATACATATATATTGGCTCTGTAAATATTAAAATAGGTGACCGTCATTTCCTAATTAGTGAAAATCGTTCGATCAGCTAATATTTCTACAAGCACAAATACTGTTATAAAACGACATATGTTTCGGAAAAATTACTAAAAGGAATATACGAACAAAGTATGTCCCATAGTTCTAATACAATTTTTATAAATAAACGTAGTTAGTGTAGAGTCAAATACGAATATCAGACGAGAGAGGATATTTTACCCAACTCTATTTCATCCCTACGCTAGGGGAATGAGAGGAATCTATACTTTCATACATAATTTAGCGCACGATCGGACGGACTGACCAACTGCTTTTGAAATTTAATGAGTTACGGATGAGGGATATTGCGGACTAGGGACGGACAATTACGCAGACACAATTGTTATTAGGAAGGGAGCAAAACGCTTCCTTACATCGTACTACAAATGGTCCAGGAAATGAAGAAAGTTTTGTAAAAAGATGGAAATTGTTACAGAATGGTCCCACTGTTGTTAGTATCGGATTAACGGCCATTAGACAATGAGCAGAACCCTTGATTCAGGAAGTGGCTTTTATTTATCGGGAGTCTGCTTCAAATTATGTGCCTTTCGCCAACTCCGCAAACCCAAATCCCCGATCCTTAAGACCCTTTCATTTCTCCGTAATAACTTGCGTAAGTAACTGAAAGAACATTAACTCTCCTCAATACTCCATTCAAGAGCAGCGCACAATTTATTCACCAGAAAATCCTCTACATGTATTTCTACGATGACCCTGTCAACTAAATATAAAAAACGTATTTGCGAGTTTAGTACTTTTTTTTTAACAAGTTTTCGAAAAATTTTATTAAAAAAAAATTTGTTCGGAAATTTCTCTTTTTACGGCAGTGATATGAAAAAATTCAAATTTTTATTGACTTTTCAATTTTATTGAAAAAGTATGATGTCTAAGCGTGAAATGGATCCTTCAAGACAAATTAGGACTATTATGATGTCGAAAGTATTCCGTATCAAACACTTTCACTGCAGTAGAATGCATTATCATTACAACCGTGATTACAGCCGTCGCGGCTTTGCAAGTTGTTTGTCAGAAAGTCCATCCTCATAGTAGACACAGTGGATTGAATTTCGTTTAGTCACACATGCAAATGTAAAAATAAACACCGAAAATATGGAAAAAAAATTGAAAACAAAAAAGCTGAACAAAAATATCTACTTAACGATGGCCATGTTAGGGATAACGGTAAAGCCTCAGTCAGCAGCCAATGAATGACACAATAAGAGTCTCAATGTGGAAAAGCTTTTCATTGAAAGGTTTTGCCAAAAAACAAAATACATGAAACAAGAAAAAAAAAAAAAAAAAGATTTCAGATGAAATGGTCTCCAGTGTATTTCAATTTAAATCTACCGTACGACGCTTTGTGTTTATGCACTATATTGTTGCTTTCATTCCATGTTTTTCCGTGTGCTTCATGCTCAATCGACTTTTCGATTTAATGGAAAAAATTTTTGCTTTTCATTTCTACTCTGTTCTTTTCAAAATGCTTTGAAAGGAAAAAATGGTTCCAGCGTCACGTGAAACAGTGCTTGTATAGAATTCCAAAGAAAAAAAAAAGAACGTTTTTGTTATTAGTTGTAATGGAAAAGATTTATAGATTTAGTGTAAGTATAAAAAATATTTTAGTTAATTTGTAGCATTTTTTTTCTTTTTTTTTAATCGGAACTTTTTTTTATTCCTTTGTAAGAGCACTCTCTTCATAGCCTCTCTACGTCTGCACGTAAATGTGAACGCATGTACACATCACTTCACCCTTTCCGTATCGATTTTCAAACAATTTTCACGTTGAAATATATTCTCGCACACACACACATTTCAAATTTCATCTGTGTACTCATTGTCAAGTGACTTTTTTAATTAAATGTGTTCCGTATGAACGCTCTTACACTTCCGTTTTTACAAAAAAAAAAAAAAAAAAAAAAAAAAAAAAACCCACAGAATTGTGTGAATAAAAAGTTATCGACATTTGTATGCGATTTGCCAATTTTTGTCTATTTTTATCTTTCCGTACAAATATTTCGTGTAGCGAACGCTTTGACTGGAAAATACATTAAAAAAAATAAATTTCTACAAAACGTTAGGAAATTACATTTTTTACATTAATCTTAAAAATTTTAAATTCGAATTTAAAATACACTAAGTTAATAACAACGAATGTAACAAATTTGCCTGCAATTTGAACATAGGACTCAATATTCATTGACGATCAAGAGAAGCGTGATTTGCTGGTTCAATCCTTAGTGCGACAGACCATGCCTGCATTTTAGTTGACTCCTCCTCGAAACTATAGCTGAGAGCTCAGCCCGGAAACGCATATAACATCTCCCTGCCTCTCATTTCGTTCTGACCATCACCGACCTGAACGCATTCTTGGGATAATTTTGACGATATCGCGCGATACGCCGCGTGCTCATAAATGCGAACCTAACTGAAAGTAATTTTTGAAATCAAAATTACATGTGGACAACTAGGTGAAGTAAGAATTTCACTGTGAAGTATTTTCGCGATTAATGGGAGTTTCAAGCCAGCCCGAAATACCAACGATTACAAAATTAGAATAATTACTGCGAATACAGCTTTTTGTTGAAAACCCATAGATTCATTTTGGAAGTGAGCGTGATAAGCAAAGACTAGATTGAGAGTTCAAAAGGTGACTTATTTTGTAGGATCTTTCCTGAAATCGCATCCACCCGATAACTACTTTGAAATAGTGGCGTTTATATATTTCAAAGAAACTCGATTCATTTGAAGTCAAAGTATGAGATATCTGGAGTCGTATCTTCCTCCACTTCAATTTAGTTTAGGTTTTCGAGAAGAACTGCTCCTTCACAACCCCAACACCAAGTTATTAGCGGTATTTTCTTTATCAAATAAGTACATTTTAGCAGTCAATGAGTATGTAGATTAGATTACGTGTAGATTAAACAACAACGGCAGTCCATGACCCAGTCAATTATTAATTTCCTTTTATTAAACCTTGAAAAGGACTGCAAATTCGTTGCACGCCAATCGACTGTATTAGCTTCTGTTTCCGTTATATAAAAATTCTTGACTTCTGAATGACACCAGAAACGAAATGGAATCCGCAAAAGCCATAGATGTTAATTTTTGATAATAACAACAAATCGAAAAAATTCATTTTCATTTAAAAATCCTCATCCGCAGTTAATCTCTGGCAAATCGCAAAAGGAGAAAAGAAAAAAAGCACTGGAACAATGATTACGCTAGCCTTAGGCCGAATTGTGTGATACCTATTAACAGACTTTCACTTAAGATCCAAATTGGAAAAAAAAGAATTTTAATTTTAAAAAATTATACAAAAATATGTTACGACGAATATTGATTAGCATTAAATGATCGTAAGCGTAACAGGCTTTGAAAGCGTGACACATCTTTTCAATGATTCTATTAAAGCCTTATGAGAGCGTTATTCACAGTCATCCCGAATGTGTAGACAAAAATGAAAAAAAAAATTAAAAGTCTAATAGACCGATAAAGCCACAAAGTGATGGATTTCTAGTTTTTGAGTTTATCTTATTTAGAAACATCTTTATATCGTTAATAGATAGAGCAACAAATCGGAATATATTTTGCCCTTGCCACTAACGAAAAATAAATATATATAATTATATATACATTATATATATATATATATATATATATATTGTACATTATATATTATATATATATAATTATTTCATGAACTTTTCGATGAACACTTTTATATGTTGCAGATATTTCGTTAGCGAAATATACCTCACGGAGTAACTGCGAAAGAAAAACAAGTAAGAACATTATAGTCGGGCAGCGGTGATCACTATGTGTCCTACACAACTTCGCCACGTGCAGTCGCTCGTTTTGGAAACAATACAGCAAAAAGGAAGGTTAGATTCTCTCTCCACCTAATAGTTTGCCTTTCACCTACGTGGTCCAGATTCCCTACCGTTAATTGGTTAGTTGGAACGTTTACTCTACTCACGAGATATACTATATGAAGTGACACCAAGACACATGTGCTTAATATTAGGTTCACCTAACTTTTTTATTTAATTACTATCACGAACAAATTTTCCTCACAAAAAAATTAACAATTAGGCTTTTTTGGCGCTGGTATTCAAAAAGCAAACATACGTGGTCCAAATTCGCCGAGGTAGATTTCTTTGCCAATTTACCATTATGGGCTAATTTTCACCATAAAATATTGAAAATTCGACCTTTTTATCATATAAAGCTTCAGTTTCAGTAGGAACGGCTGTATGAGAGGAGGTTAAAAGCATTGCCCCGGCCAGTCCAATTTAAAATGCCGCAATACTACTCAGCTACTTTTGCCGTATTACAACATTTCAGAATAGGGTGTTATATGGGCCGATATGTGAACCAATCCGAACCATTTTCAACACCGCTTGTCCTTGGGCCAAAGTACGTTTGTATACCAAATTTCATCAAATTATTATTATTAAAAAATTGCAGCCTACAGCTTGAACACAAAATTAAATTGACAGATATCAGATGGCCAGACAGATAGGCAGACAGACTGACAGACAGAAATCTTAGATCGATTTAGAAAATGATTCTGAATTGACAGGTATAATATAAGGTAGATCTACCTTAAGTCCTTCTGCGTGTTACATACGTCCGCACCAACTTGACCCACCCCGTATCACAGGTAGTGCAGGGCATAAAAACCAAACATGAAATGGCATAAAATTTTTTGCAATAATAATTAAAATGAAACTTTAATGGAATATTTTTATAAAACAAAAAAAAGGACGACCGACAGTCATTCGTTGAACAGCATTACAATTAAGAATTCATTATGATATACTTACACCACTCATACTTCGATTTGAAGAATCTTTTGAAATACGCTCGTATTAAAGTTGACATTTTGCAAAAAAGTCTCATAAATAATTGATGACATTTGATAATTAGTGTACGGTGCCCAAAAATCCATTAACATAAGAATTTTTACATAAAACTTGAAAACATTTTTCCTTTGATTCTATTATACGATAAGACTTTAAAAGCCCCCTACTTACATAATAAATTGCAATAGCGACTGACGATTACGGACATTTCCAAGTATCTAATCATTAAATATGAAAAATAATGTGCACTTAAAAGTCAAGTTAAGAGGCCTACCTTTGCGTTCTCTCGCGAAACTCTTCAGAATGATTTGAGAAGAAAATTCAATAATGTAATGCAACTGAGAGGCATCAAGCACTCTATTCGCAACACAAAATGACAAATATTATAATAGAGCATTGTTGAGTGCGCTAAGCAGATGAGACGATGATGGTGATGGTGATGGTGGTGGTAGTGGCGTTTGCGGTGACTTGTATCATATCGTTGTGGTCATTTACATTGCCAAACAAAAGGGTTGTTGCCAATAAATTATGCAATGCAATAATATCGTCAACATTACCGGGTATTTCGAACAGAACATATCGAAATGCTCTCCTTTAGAGAAACAATTAAAAAACAAGAATAACAACATAACGGAGCACACAACCCTTCATCACTGGCACGCATTTCAGTTTGCATGACAGTCAACCCTGTAGTACAGCAACAAAACTAAAAACAACTACCACTACACTTGAGATGTAATACGAGATTGTTACAGCAAGAACGGAAGAGTGGAAGAGCGAAGCATATAAAAAAGCTGTCACAGCCGCAAATTTAATTACACGTTATGTTGCCATGCAAATGAAGACATTTTCATCATTTACAATTCGTTACGACAATAATCATGTTTCGCTTTCACATTCACACAAACTCATTCGAGCAAACAGACGAGCATCACATGGCATTCTCGTATATGTTGACGACAACCAGAGCAACAATGATTTCGATATCGTCCTATTGTGCGATTGTTGTAACAATTCATGCATCAACACCCTCGCTGCAATATTAATCTCATTCAGTCATTCATTCGTAACCTCACACACGCGCGTTTACACACAACCATTCAACCAACAGCTGCCGCTGAGAGGGTTGACATGATAAGAAACATGTCAAGGATATTTTTATGTGATGTTAATTTTTCTTTTTTGTTTTTTTTGCGACATGAAAGAATCAAATTTTTATGTTGATGATGGAATTTTTGAAAATTTTTACGAGAGAAAATTAACCTGTGGCATCATTACCGATTTTTAACACAATTTAATGACCCGCAATATATGTATAAATATATGGAAAGAATAAATGGCTTCAAGTAAGTTTATGCGGTAAATTATGGCTTTCGAGCAGAAAACGTGGGCATCCTTTTAATGAAGACTGAAAATGCTTAGAAATAAGTGGACTTATGAAATCAAAATTGCCATGTACCGAGCTCCCTGCAGAGCATATACAGAAAAGGCTTATCAAACCAAATCTCATACCTTGGAACGATTTGCTTTAAAAAAAAAGGGCAGGATTTGGAGAACTCCGATAACGAAGTGTTTTCGTTGGTTTCAACTGATATTAGAAAATAACGGACACAATGGCGGCATCAAAACAATACGAGCCTATAGTAAAAGCAAATATCGGTTCCCATTCTGTTCTAAAGGATGCTAGTTCCAATTAATCATAAGCTGACTAAAAGTAGTTGGATAGTTGGTTTAATTAAAGAACTAATCAGCTGATTTTGAGTTGATCTCAATGTAGGTGGAAATGCTCATTACTCGGAGAAAGTCACCGTTTGTTTCTCCTTTATGTGCATGGGCTTGTCGGCAAACGACACAGGCTATGGATATACGAAGATCCGAGTTAATTGTAAGCTAACTGCAGGGTAATGTAAGTAAAGTGTTTACGGGATTCGAAAGGAACTCAACACAGTTATCACACACACAGTAACACGCTTTATAGCAACAATAATCAGTTTTTCTTTCTTTAATTTGACAATCGAAGGGCATCACAGGGGAGTACAAAAAAGTATAGACATTGGTCGCCCATCACAATTAGTCACCCATTTAGGTAATAATGCACCAAAAATTACACATTGTTATCATGTACAGACATGCTGTTGGCTTAATTTACTTCCAAAAACTTTCATTAGTTTTCCGTTTCCGTCATAAAAAAACCAGAAATTACACTTTCTTTCCTTATCAGAGCATAATCTCATGATAAGCCAAAAAAGTAGATTATTGTGAACCAAACTGCTGACCACAATTTTTTTCATAAATTGCTATCATGCGCTAATTTTCATTATGAAATTTTAAAAATTAAGCCTTTTTCTGGAGAGCTTACTGTTCGTGTGAAAATCTTATATGTAAATAGAGCCAAATTTTATCTGCTTCGTTTTTTTTTTATCATAAAACCTCACCAATTAGGACTTTTCTGCACATTTCTTGAGAATCCTTATACACGGCGTTGTAAGGTTTCACCATGAAATGTTGAAAACTAGATCTTTTTAAAATATCATAGAAAGACTTTCAACTTTCTTAGGAACGGTGGTTATGTGAAAGCGGTGTTAGCAAGCTGACATAGTCAGACCGAGTGTTTCATATCGATTTGATATTCCAAATAGTATCACTCAGCCAGGAGGGCCAGAAGCAATTTTACATGTGGAGTGGTCGATCCGAATCAATTTTAGAAGCGTTCGTCCATGGGTCAAAGCACGTCAGTGTACCAAATTTTATCGAAACCTCTCAAAAATTGCAACTTGTAGCTTAAACATAAAAATAAAGGGACAAGCGTCAGACGGACAGACAAGTTAAGAATCAGTTTATGAGTGGATTGATACAATAAGAGGTGGATCTATCTTTAGCTTTCCTGAGTGTTACATACGTTCACAAAAATTTTGTATACCTTACACTACAAGTGTTGTAGTACGCAATGATTAATACAAAGCTAGTATTGTGGAACTTATAGCGTGCGTTTACAAAATAGGAATAAAAGAAACAAGTTATTGGGACATCTTCCTTACATAATAAATTTCAACAATATTGCCTAACACTCCTTCAATTTAAATACTACTTTACCGATGAAATCGAAACTATAAAAATGGTATAAGTTGAGAGAAAGTATCCAGCGGGCAGTGTCTCGCGTTATTAGCAATGTATTGCTTGATTCAATTTTTATTTTTAATTAATAATAAAAATTAAAACTTCAACAAATACATAGAATATTTAAACGTAAATAAACAAATGAAGCTAAAAAGCTAATAAAATGTGCTTCAATTAGTCTAAAATCTAACCAGCAACAACGATGTCAGCCTCATCAACTTATCAACAGCGAGATAATGAATTAGCATTTTTTACAAAAAAAAAAAAGAGAAAAAGACGAATAACCTGAAAACAAATAACTTTCACCCACTCAAACATAAATACAGATCTTTTAATACCTTTTATCCAGCGTATAAAAGTCACTTAGAAAGAGCCACAAGCACACACCCACATAAACAAACATACATATATAACCACAAAAGTAGACGTAATTTAGTAATTTTTCCTAGGCCACAGACATGAACACACAATCGCTTGCGTTACAACCTGCTTTTGCTTTATTGTACACAACCTGAGTGATCCGAACATAAAACGCCCTCTTTTTCATTCAACCATCAACGATAAGCATGATAGAAAACTGACCGCATACATACACTCGAACGTTTCCACCCTGTTGCGTACAATATAGAGGATGCAACGCAAGTGAGTACGCATCGCACACAAGCACAAGTCAGACAAAAACCCAACGGGTGGTAAATAGAGCTAAAGAGAAGCCACCCTCCTGCACAATACACACACGAAAAGTTTTGTGTATAAATAAAGTGTGCAAGCAACGGTATGGGCGCGTATGTGTGTGTGTGTGTGTTTACTATTGTGCTTTCATGAGGTTTCATATACTTGCCATGGCAAACGTGCAGATAAAGTAACAAAAGTGCGAAACCACAAAATGTTAAGCGTACCGCAAGTCAATCTAATTCATCCAAATCTATAGAGCGAGTAAAGTCACACAAAGTACGCATAATATGCATAGATGAAATGAGTTTACGTTACGCGAAATAACAAATTCATCGAAAATCTCCGAATGAAGACGTTCACGGAGTGGATTAACTTTGCGAATAGGCATTCGAGGCGATTAGAAGTAAAAAACATGATAGGTGAAAACAGATTGTAAGGAATTTTTCTAAATTCTGAGAGAAAATCTTGGCAAGTAAAAGGGAAAAGTATTCTAACTGTGGGCAAACCTATTTGCTCCTTGCCTCCTTGCTATTTTTTGGTAATTTTCAATGGATCCACCGGTCGAACGACTTGCGTATGATCCCAAATAACATTTTTACTACGAAATCACTATCTCATATTTAAGGATAAGCAACTGGTTGCTCACTTTGCCCCCCTATTTAAACTGTTACGGACGCCATTGCCGGATTTCGTGGCCTTTAAGACTACAAATCGCAAACCAAAATTAATTCTTATTACGAACCAATCTTTGGCATAAGGAATTAAAAAATTCGTATTTTACGTATATTACGTAACGCCAATGTTCACCACGAAATGTTGAAAACTACACCTTTTTACATTGTAGACTTTAATTTCGATAGAAATGATTATATGAGAGGGGTTCAAAAAATAGCTCCATCCGCTATAAGTTTCTAACGTCTATTAAAAACACTGATATTCTATTATTTAGTGATTTTTGCCGAGAAACTTTCGCAATTTTTCAAAAATAAAACAGTATTCAGGAAATGGTTGTAAAAATGGCTCAATCCAATCCACTTTTAGTAGGGTCTGTTCTTGGCACGTCACTATACCAAATTGCGCCAAAATACTTAAAAAATCGCGGCCTATAGGCTGAAAACAAGGCGGACGGGTGGACAGTCAAGATTCTGAAACAATGGGTATAAAAAACTTAATATACCCTCTTACAACAAGTGTCTTAGTGGCGCTATAATTTCAGCCTTTAGAAACTTCTAGCCAAAAGCATGCCTATCGGATTTGTAGGTTCAACACGAAAACACTTGAGCAAACCATGGATCGATATATCAAGATATAGATTTGCCTTGGGTTCCTGTACACTGCTACCTGGTACACATGCATTCGTACAAACTTAATATATTCTCTATCGCAAGTGGTGTAGGGTGTAAAAATTGATGGCACTTGATGCTTTTCAAAATATGCTAAACAATTGCGACATACAAAATGGGTCCTTCAGAAGTCTACAAAATCTTGTGATAAAGTATGTACTCTCTGAATACTAAAACCTTACCAAAATTCGAAGGTTCGTATGCGCACCTAAAGAGTACAACAACAATAAAATATTTAATTTTATTAAATCGATCAAAGTAAGCGTCTGGTCTATCCTTTAAAACAAAAGAGTCGATAGTCTTAGTTGCTAGGGCTGATCTTGCTTTAATTTTGGAATTTATTTCTTTGGTCTAAATATATTATAATAGCAATAATAATATTATTGAAGGGTAGGACTGTGACACCCACACAGGTGGATGTCTCCGCGTCTGCAAAAGGAAATGCTTGTTACGATCTAAATAATAAATTTATAACGATTGTAGAAACAGAATTGCTTTCGTGAACGAAAATATTAAATGACAATCTTATTTACGGACATAAAAGAGTTAGTAGGTAAATGGAAATATTTTCGAATAAATTGAAAAATTTTGCTTTAAAAAGAAATCTTTGTAAAAATTTCTTATAAATACATGGAATCAATTAACTCTTTCCGACCAACACCAAGTTTTATCTACTACTCCGGAGGGAGCGTGCACCCTATATATTGCATATAATCTCCGGATGCGAAATATTTGTAATACACTTTACGACTGTAGACATAAAGATTGCATAACACAAGTGATTTAAAAGTAATAAATGTCTTTTTTTTTAATATAACTTTATTCTGCGCAGCCACACATACAGACATTCACTCACTTATATTTTAATTTCTATAGTATTTTGTAAACATTAATATTCATCTTCGTCTTTATCGTGCTGATCATCCTCGTCGTTATTACTTGTTTACTTACTTAACAGACAGCAGATTAATTGTGCTAATTAAACACGCTCAATACATACACACCCAAGCACACGTACATGTGCTCTCCGCTGCTACACATCGTAGGAGATAATCAAAATATTACAATTTGTGTGCCTCGCAAGCATACGCAATAAATGCAAGCGAAAGAATGAAAATGAGGAGAAGAAAAGCGAATTCCTTCGAGTTATAAAATAAAATAGAATAGAAATGAAATGAAGAATTTTAAATATGCTTACATACATGCATACCGATGCAAATCATACAAATATTTCCGCTTTTCATTAGCAAGCAAATCAAAATGTCTGGCATTCATTTCAGAACAGCCAGTAAAACGAAATCTAAATCAATGACGGCACTACAGTAAAAGCAACAACCACAGCAAAAGCGACAACAACAACGAAATAAAACAAAAGCGGGAACAATCATTTAATTCTATACAAAAAGTGTATGTGAGTAAGTAAGTGCGTGTATGTGTTTTAGTGTGCATGAAAAAACTACAACATCATTGTTAAAATCATGAGTAAGTGCATAAGTACAGTTCGTTGTTGTATTTATTGCCGATTTAATTGTTGCACATTAATTAAAAGTACGAAGATACTAAAGCAGAGAGAGTACACGTAAAGAAAACAGCAAAACAAACCAATTTAATGCTAAAGGATGTAATGCGAGGAATCTGGAAGAATTTCAAAGCATGCATGCACACATGCACACGTAGAAGCCTACCATACCGACTTCGGCAAAATCTCGATGCTTACACAGATTATTGTTTAGTATCCAGGAATAAGAGAGTGGGAAGAAATGAACATCCAAGATCTATAGAAGAGAGTATTTATTACATGAAGTGGTCATGCAAATATAATGTCAGGATGTGTAATGGCGTACAAAGCTATACTCGGCATATCGTGTAAAAATAGTAGTCTCTCCTACTCGATCTCCACCCAACAAAATGCTTAGCATAGAAGAGCTCTCGCAGCAACAACATCACCGCCACCAACTCCATCTATACGAATCTGACTAAGTGTAACGTCTAAGAGCCGTTTAACATACCAGTTATAAATCCAATAAAACAAACAGATTAGCACGATTTAGGCTGCGGCAAACGATTTAAGGACAGGATAGAATAAACTTTTTAGAATAGAAAAAGCAGAGGTTTTGTTATATGTAAGTAAGCACATGGATATAAAGTTGGAAGAGAATAAATTACTTGAAGAAACCCATGTGGGTTAGCTTCAAGTCCGTTGGCTAAATATTTTCACAAAGGGATAATATTAAATTGGTTACAGTCTTGCACTAGGTGCACTTAAATGGGAACCGGGTACCCAATGAAGAGAACCGCTTTTGTTAAAATAAACTTACGAGAGATTCTGAACACCTTTTGTTAGAAGAGAACCTATAAATACACAAAAGGTAAAGTCTTTGTGAGAGTACTACTGTACTTCGTACAGACCAGCAAGTTGATCACTAGCGTTAGCTGTCAATGAACAAGTGGCGCGTTATTTGGTAGCTCCTTCATTGAAGAAGGCGCGAAACGTGGGCTCAGGTGGCAAAATTTAGCAAAATTAATCTTCTTGTCAAATAGCTCATTATAACATTAGGTGGTCCGAAAATTTCCTGCGGTTTTTCCTGACACCAGGTTAAAATAACTCTTTTGCTTAAGATATATATATGGTCACGTAAAGCAAGCTTACGTTTGTTTTGCAATTAACCTTAAAAGTGATCGGTCATGTTATAGTAGTAAGACGTAGTTTTAAAAATGGAAGATCAAAGTGAGCATAAAAGACATATTTTACTTTTCCACTTCAAGAAAGGTAAAGGAGCTGCAGAAGCACATAAAGAAATTCTGTGCTGTGAATGGGATTAATGACGTAGCAGAACGGACTTGCCGAAAGGTTTACCGCCTGGTAAGCCAACACCGACCCACTGACCGACTGAAAAAGCTGTACATTTAGATTCTAAGTGATTTAAGGGAAATGGTGTTAGTAAAACGCATTAATGTCTGCAAGATGCGGGTGAAACGACAGCAAACCGCTCCATCTCTGAAGAGAATTATAAATGGCGATGAAAAATAGTTCCTATAGAAAAATGTGCAACGCAATAGATCATGGTGAAGACAAGATGAGCCATCTCAACCAACAACAAAACCGTCTATTCACGAAAATGTATTCTACTGTCAATACGGAGGAATTGTGTATTACGAGCTTCTACCGGGTAGCAAAACAATTAAATTTGAAGCTAAACAAATTAAATGATGCCTTGCCACAGAAACGTCCAGGAGTGGTCAACCGAAAAATATTGATTTTCTTTACAAGAATGCATTGTTACAAGATGGTTGGCATGTATTACCACATCTACCGGATAGTCCTGACATTGCGCGATCGAAACGCTATCTCTTTCGTTCTCTGCCAAATTCTTTTTGCATCAACGTTACCATTATAACTTTTTTCAGTTTTGCCCCTTCCATTGACTCTTGGGGATAGAGAGCATAGAATAGAAAGAAGAAGAAGAATTATTTCTTTTCAAACCAATAAATTTAAATACACAATCTTTTCGACTCGTACATTAAAAACCTTGACATGCGATTCCAATGCATTAGGTACCAAATTCCATGTAAATGAAGCCTTCTAAGGCACAGTCAAACTATATGAACTGTACTGAGCTCAAAACGTAATAAGGCAATTTAAATAAAAATAATTGCAGTTTTTCAAAAAATCCTCAAAACTTCTCTTTCATAATAGCACCACCAAACACTCTATTAGTCTTCTCGAACACATCGTATTCTCTTGCCTCTTAATTCCCACTCCCTGCATCTATGTAATTATGGCAGGTTTAATTTGCAGTTAAAGGATTTTTTGATATAAATTAAATTTGATTTCGATTTGATTGATCATTCCCAGCGGGCACTGCCTATACGTACATCCATAAGCAAATGTATAAACAAACGAAAGCCAAACTATTCATTCAACCGTACAAATTTGTGTATTATCAACAAAGAAGAAAAGAAAGAGACGGAAGACGATTATAATTTTCCTAATGTTTTCATGGCCAGCTCATCGTAAACAACCCGTAATAGAAGAAATAAAAGTTAATCCTGTAATAACATGTGTTCTCAACATTCTCAGCAGGATATCAGCATCAATGTCCGTATTGTTGGCAATTTTTCAATTGGCGCGCCTTGCAGAACAAAACTTTTGCCATAATATGCGAAAGGAAAAATTATAAAATCATAGGGTAAAATTTTATATTTTCACAAAATATTCTATATATGAATTTAAATGAAAAAGATTTCTCATTAATTTAGTCATTTCGTAAATGAAGGTTTTTGCGATGCTTGCGTATTGTTTTCACATCGGTATAGCCAGTGTGGTCACTTAACAAGCTATGCTGAAAAAACCTTTTCATAATTTGTAGGGTAATATCGCTTAAACCAATCAATGTGATGCCTTTACAGAATTATGTGGGAAGAGACCTCACTTTTTGTAACTTCATTTATAGAATGAAACTCAAAAAAACTATCTGCAGGAAAAATATCGCGAACAATTCTTGGAAGTGGATGAAAATCAGTGCCTCGAACTATCATAGGAATGAAACTAACTCGACATTCCTGCAAAAACTAGCGTAAACAATTTCGTAGCACATATTTATCGCGAACTTTAATTATCGCAAATCTTATCTCAGTCATCTTCACTATGAAGGCGGCATCGTAAAATTCTCAAGATAATTTAGTTGCTTAGTTCTTTTCTTTTACACTTTTGACTACATACACCGCAGTATGTTTAAGCAAAGGTATGCATGTGAAGGACTGGGCAAAAACATAGAGGGGCAAAAGGGAATTGAGGCGTTTTCATGAACATTAAGCTTTTGTATGGGAAAAAGGTCTAATTTTTAATATTTGACAACTAAAGTTTGTAGTAATTTGACCGCGAAGATGATCATTTTATATGAGGACTATGTGGTTCTATTTTTTCAGCTCGACCTCATGAAGCGCGCTCGTGAAAGTATGCCTTCACAGATAACCAAGGTGTAATTTCTGGTATTTTATCAAGAAAATAAATAAAGAATCGTACTGGCCGTTAATCCACGATCTTGCTCGACCATAATGTTTTTACTTATTGCGACTTCGTAGTATTTAACATCAGATTTATGTTTTAAAATCCGCTTAATTCGTCCGTTAGATTGTTGTAGTTGAACGAAATGACATAATAAGAGAATAAATAAGTTAGTACACCTTAAATAAACAGCATGCAAGCGGGAAGCATGACTCAATCGTCTTAAAAACGTTCACAGATCAGGTATTTATACACCTGGTACGCTCTCTGATGGATACTTTTGTTAACGCCAAAGTGTTTGATAAGAAAAGATTTGAAAGAAAATAAGTTAAATAAGTGAATAGTAGCGCGTAAATTTTAAGTTATATGGACGAAGGCTTACTGAAAGTCCCATGAGCAAATGTTTTTCTTCAATTTTTTTTTTTTTTAAGTGCTGTAAAGAGTAGTGAATAAACTAAAAACCATAACTCACTTTGTGCCTTGTGTCCTTCATTGTAATTTTGCTAAAGCATTCCAGCATAAACCGATTTATTAGCGACGCAATCTCAAATTGGCTATCATTCCATCATCGAGCACAAAAGCTACAGAGCATCTTTCCGCTAATTAACATTATTTATGTCGTTAGTAAATACTTTATCGATACTTTCAATACTAATGCAACTTTTACAGTTATAAAGTGAATCCGGCACTGACGCATTTCAGTTTTCATGTTTCTAAGGACATATATATAATAACTTGTTGTCAGACTAATTACATTTCAATTATGACGGTGTTATTAAACGAGAACAACTTTTACGAACACTCTAAAGAAACCACAATGCGTTCTATCTAACCGATCCTATAAACGCCATAAGCCATAAATAAAGTGACAATAATGTCCCTGAAATGCTACAGTGGGTTTTAACAGTTATCACTATCTACTGTGTTTATCGTTCTGACTGTAAGAGAAAAGTTGTAACGAACTGAAGAGAATAATTAATTCTACGCTTTTCTATAAATTTGCCGAAAGTACTTATCACTTTCACTACACCGACTATGAAAGTTTTTGAAAAGTTTTACACCTATGGACAATGACAGTACTATTCCCCCCGAACACTACACTCTCTCCCTTAGGTTACTAGTAACAATATTCAAGAGAACTAACAATCCGTTCAAATAGCAGTTATGATAGCCATATACAGATTATTATAATTTGCTGTTTGCGTTATTGTTAGTTTGCTTTAGAGGCTTTCTAGCATAATCATATTACGAGCGAAGTGCTGCATGTATATGTATGCGTATATTGAAAGAGTTGTCATTTCCAACCCACTCTTTTGTCTCTTGGGAATGTAATGACAACACTTTGAACATGTTTCCATTTTCAATTTGCATAAAATTTATTTCCATAGAAAAAAAGAAAAAATAAAGCAGGAAAAAACCGAAAAGTTATTGTTTATCACAAATTTTTGGCAAACACTGCGTTAATCAACTAAAGGCATCATCACCTGTAGCCTGATACCGATACTGTTGTGCATTCTCAAAAAGACCAACAGCGACTGTGTGTGTGTGTTTATTATAAAGCCTTTGGCCACCGCCCATGCCCCCGCAACCGCAAACAAAGTGTAAATGGATCACTTTGTGAAATTTGGTAATTGAGTATAATTATAGGTTTCTCTGCTAACACATCAGAGTGTTCGTTCGTTCTCCGTAGTGGATTTAAAATTTCCATTCACAACCATAAATGGAATCATTTTCGCTGCGCAACCCTTCTACCACGAAATATGACAACAATGTCAGTTTGTGTGTGTGCGCGATTGTAACGTTAATTTAATTTGTCGCGTTTATTGTTTTAATTATATGGCGTGAATAATGTGCGTTGCTGTCTGTTGAAATTCGAAGAACAAACGTTGCTCGAAACTTGTCTCTCTAAGGCACACGAAAAGTGTCAGGTACAAGAATATCCGTATTTTTTAATTATTGTTTGCCTCATTGATTGTAACTTAATTAAGTGCGCTTAATGAATGCCATATTGTTTTTGTCGCGTTTAATTCTGTTTTGATTTAATTTCGGAATCTGGCGAAAGTTTTCAAATGATAGCATTATGCAGAAGAGACAATGGAATCCAAATCGAGAGAATTAAATAGAAGCAAATTTTATTCAAGAGCATGTAAAAATATTCTTTATAATTTTATTTTAATACTTTGCTTCGACATACACTCAATTCTCTTTTTACACGAATTTGATTTAACACGAGTTCAAAAGAAAAAAATTTCTTTTTTTACCCGAATTAGTTTGTTTTAACACGATTTTTATTTATGAATTTCAGATATAATTCCCTTTTTCCAAAGTAGACGTTATTTTTTATAAAATATTTAACGAATTAAAATGTGTAAGCACGAAATAAATTAAGTGAACTCTAACAAGAACTTTTTAAAACAACTAATTCTCTTTTTACACGAATTTTTTTTTGCACGTATTTTTTGGGAACGTATCTGTCGTGTAAGAAGAGAATTAGGTGTACCTTCAACAAAATTGTGTCCATAATGCGTTGTCTATGTGATCATCTTTCAAAGGATAGCTGGTGAAGTTTTAAACGAATTTATCAAGCAATTGGCAACTGGACAAACAATTAGCCAGCTCAGGAGTACCTCGTTCGATTGAGTGGAGGAAAGGGAATGGAAGTTCAGAAGTGATTTTATCTGCCGTCTAAAACCCAAATTTCCCGATCGATTATCTTCCGATCTTGCCTTAAGTACTTCAATTTCCGACTCTTTCTCGACAATTTTTTCTCCAACATTTTACATGACTTTTGACTAGTTCGACTTTATAAGAGACGAGCTTTCCAATCTTCATACGATTATATTTCTCAGAGGAGACACAATATCTTCCCCGTCTCCTGTCCTTGAAATTTTATTTAAGGTTAATTGGTATTATTGTAATAAAAATAGTTTCATTGAACAGAAAAGGAGTGCACAAGCAAAATGGGTACTTTCTTTGGAACCAATAAACCTTGTTGCGTGTATGGACGCATTATCACCTTGGAATGTGGCAGTGGTTGGTACAATCATTAGGCGATGATGATGGCACCACTTCTTTTGCGGCTCAGCATTAGCTTCCATTATAAGAAATATCGCATTTGCAGCCCTTGTATGAATGTTAGCCTTGTCGAGCTAAGAACGTACTCTTTTTGTCGAAACAGTAGTACTCAAGTGAGTGCTATCTGGCCACAAATTTTTTTAAAGTTCGCCGATTTCCTTGTAGTTAGTTAGGGGTCACGGCTACTAGTTCTCTTCGATAGTGTTCTACAATATTTTGTGTATGTTGCCCATATCGTAGACACTATGTAAACCATTCAGGTGCTTTCGTCACAGGCAATCCCGCTAGCTGAGCACCAACGATTTCCTCTCTTTCTAGAGTTTGACAGATCGCATATTTCATCAATCGTTTGTTTTAAGCGTCGTGGCCGCAGTAGTCTCAGCTCACAAATCGTAAAGTCTTCCATTGTAGACAACTTCAACTTAATTTTTTAAAATACTTTTTCTTCAAAATTTACAAATTCATGACATATTAAAAGGAAAGCTGTCGTCTTCTTTTGCGATGGTTCACCTCAAAGGTTGCAAACTACTACTCAATCGGCAACTTTACCTTTTTGCAAACTATGCATTTTTATTATGTATATATATATATATATATATATATATATATTTTATGGCGATTTTTCACCTTGCACACTGGAAACACATCCTTGGAGAAAACCTCAAGCATTTTTCCATTTATTTTTTGCAAACTTTACCTTTTCAATGGACACAAAAAGCAAAGCATTCATTTTTAGCTTTAAAGAGGTCTTCTTCTTTTTAATAATGGTGGCGCAAAATCTTCTCCTCCGCAGGTTGAATGTTTGTTTCCTATAAAAATGTCTGAACATACTTTTTATTTTGAAAATAGTTTTTTTCCAACAATAATGAGAATCAAAGTTAAATCAATTGAACGGCATTCTTTCGCCCACAAAATCCACTCATTTTCCGGAACAATCGTGTAACTATGCGCAAATGACGCCTATTATCAAAACAGAGATTGTCATAAATAGACAATGAGCAGCGTTCAGCATAAAGCAACATGTCACTCTATGATAGCAACCAACGAATCATTTCTCTTTTGTAAGGAAACATAAAAACCTATTGACAAACAATAAGCGCAAAGAATTTCAATTTAAGTACCACCTGACGGCGTTGTCAGTGCAGTGTTCTATGCAATTGCATACGAAACATTTGCAAGCAAAGCATAAAGCAATGAAGAAACCAAAAATTTAAATAAATGATTGTTAGTTTAACCAAACGAACGCACTCGACTCGATGCGATGGAGATAGGGGTTATAGAACGAGGGAGAGGAGAAGTTGAAGAACTTTATGATAGGCAGGCAGGCAAGCAGCCAGGCAAGCAGGCAGGCAGGCAGTTATCGCAAGCGCCAATACATGCCACTTGCATTAACACAATTTACCGCATTATGTCACACAATAGTATAATTGGGGACCTCCAAAGAGAATACATTGCACAGTTTGCATAACTTTGTTATGGTAATTGCTGCATGCGGGCACATTATCCAAATTGCACCTTATACGCACTTGAGCAAATTGAAGAGACTGACTGCATGTATGGTATACAAATAATAGGGTAATGCAAACATATATTATCTGTATGTGTGTGTGTGTGTGTGTCATATTTGCAAGTTGGGTGTTTAATTTGCTCAAAGGAAACGCATTGCCTACAACAATCAAATGATTAATGAGGATAATAACGACAATTGAATAATTAGCCCATCAGTCCCAGTGTAAGTTTATATAAAAAGTTTTTTTATTAGCCATTTTCATCTGTACTTACCGTGCGTGTGTTTAAAACACTCTAGAGAAGTAAGCAAGAAAAAGCCGAAAATATCTTCAGTAAGAAAGAAACTTGCCTGAACTTACCTTTAGCGGGCCACAACTGCTCTCATTTTTTCCAGAAGGCAAGACATTATGCCGTACGATCATATATATTTTGCTCAGAATTATCTCAACAATTGAGATATCCACCGATTGATTTTCACAGATGAAATTTTGAAGATTACCCTAACAATTTTGCACTTTGTGGGTAAATTAACGGACGATTGATTTATATTATTAATCTGAACCCGATATTTTTATATTTGCTGCTGCTAGTTACATCTCCAATCGTGTAAAACCGAAACATATATCACTAGAGAGACGATTTCACCATCAAGTGACGATTTTGAAAAAAAACAGATCCTGCTTGTAAGTCAACATCGTCTTTACGACAGCAAGGAATCAAACTTGGGCCCAACGCCCAAGTCCCTAACTATGATAATGCTAACCCTGCTAACAAGCCGTACTATAGCACGTGCGAAACGTAACAGTTCATAAATAATTGGGCCCAATATCAATTTAGTCGAAAATAAATACTTCTCAACATCATTTCGAGTAAGGCGATAGAGTTTCGCCGAGTTGTAAAAAAGTTGCCGCGTTGTGGTGGAGATGTTTTACCAAAATCATTATTACGCAAATAGTTTGCTTGCTTCCACCCTAAAGATTTAGATGTTAAAGGCATGCAAGGTCTGCTAAAGACACCCGCTTTTTCTCTTTTTCTTCATAAATAGGTAACCAATCATTCATTGGACGGATGGGAGAGAGAGAGATAGAGCGTGGCCGCAATCTGGCAGCTGTATGTCCAGTCGGTAAGTATTACTGTTGCAATTTATGGCCAACCCCACTTTATGAAAGGTCCAGAAGAAAGTGTCCTCAAATCGTGTTATATTATGGACTAACTTAGTTCATTTTTAGTTCGAACACACAAGTAATATCTTTCAATATTTGTGCCACATTTAGGACCGCTTTCTTAAATAACTCGACCAGAGGAATATTTACCACCAGACCAGAGTTTGTTACTGATCGATAATATATAGAATACCTTTTATCGGCTGTCCGAAGTAGTTTGTCCTGTATGCTGCCACTGTTCGGTCTTGGTTGCAAAGAACAAAGTAAGCCCCGTCGTATGCACTATTTTTGTATCCTTGCTTGTGTATATCTCACAGCATAATGCATTATCAAGCATAGATTTACGATGTCTTAGCGTAAACACACAGGACCGCGAATTTTCCTTTGGTTGGTTTGTGATTACGTCTTGGCACTTTGTAATGGGGTTTCTATGTATCATTTTATGTTAAAAAATCTAAAATCTTTAATTAATTTTTTATCCCCAGCTCACGTTTTCAAACAACTGTCACATGTTACTTTTCTTTTTCCTAGCACTACCTACATAATGCGTATACATTACGCATCGAAGACTACAATCATTTCGAACGTAATAGTTATTCTTTATTGTTCTAATAGTTTTCTAGTTCCGTTTACATTGTGTAAATGTGTCTTCATATCTCTAAAAACTTTTTCTATTGTTCAACTTTTAAAGTTTGTTTAGTTAGTTTAGAAAAAGAGATTTCGTTTCAAATTTTGTGAACCCTATCGTCCTCGTGCATGCATTCTTCTATTTGTGAGAGTAACAAAGTTTACAAGCATTATAAGAACTTTCCTGATACGGTCAGAAACGTAAAACTTAACTTTTAAATCTATTTCGCTTTGAATAAATTCTTAAACGAAAAAGACGAACAACTCTACCCACAAATGAAAATATTTTGTAAGAAAATAATGAATAAAAATAAAAACAAGTGAGAATATTATAGTGGGTCAGGGTCCACCATTCCATGCCCTACAACACTTCGCTTTAATACAGTTGTTCATATAATGACTTTTCAAAGTCAGGCATTTTAGGGAAAGCGGTTGACAAATTGATCCGATCCGAACAATTTTTAGTAGCGTTCGTCCTTAAAGTAAAACACTTCGCTCTAATAACTCTGGTGAAAAAAATTCAAAACTGTTTGACCTGTGGGTTGAAAATAAAAATAGAAGACGGACAGACAAGCTTAGATTGATTCCGAAAATTATTCTGTCGATCGATCCGTATAACAAAAAGTTGATTTTTTTCAAGTCCTCCAGAGGCTTGTATACATCCGTACATACTTAATATACCCTTGTAGCTCGAATAGTGCAAGACGTAGTATGTTATGTCACAACTCAATAAATCTTCGTTATATATATGTAGCCAGGGAGCAAGATTTTCCAATGTTTTTGGCAAATTTGCTGTCGATAACTTCATTTTTGCGCCCAGAAGGATATTTACACCAGACATTATACAGACGCACAGAGGGGCATGCTTGAATCGATTCAATCGATGCTGCTGATCAAAAATATGTATTTACTTTGTGACGTCTCCGAATCTTCCTTCTGAACATTGCAAACGTTTTGACAAAGTGAATATATCTTTCATCCTTCACTGATGGGTATAAAAACTACTTCTTATATGAAAAATACACTTATCGGAGAGTTATGCGGTTACTGACAGATTTATAATTGATGTGTTTAAAAGCATTTTAAATCAAGAGCATAGCATCTTAAAGTATTTCAAAGTTAATCACTTTAATCCTTCCGCACAATTAATTCGAGTCCTCAATAAAGAAAAAAAAAAAAGAAAACGGAAGAAATGAATAATGTATACATGACAGGAAAAATGCATTTTAAACCAAGCATTATGTTTCATCAACAATAATAATAACAAAAACACCAACAACAACAAAAACAACAATAGGAATAACAGCAACAAACCGCAGCATGAAAACTCAATACTAAACAATACAGGTGGATGCACAAATTACCACACAAAACACTTTATAATAATGTGCTAAAACAATATAATAAGACAATAATAACAAAAATAATGATAAAGGGAAGAAAAGGAATAAGAAAGCGAAAAAGATGAAAAACGAAAATGAAAAAAATAAAAAAATAATATGAGTTGAAAATAAGTAGAACAACGAACGACAACAAAAAATCACTTAGCCTTAATGGCTTCTATGTGCTGGCAATGCAAGTATAAAGTGCTTTTTAGCTCATAAAATCTCATTGCCCCAAACCAACGAGTAAGTAACGAGCACTCGTCGTAGGTGTACATTGTTGAATGGCGAGAAATCAAGGCGAGAGAGAGGGAGACGGAGAAAGAAAAAAAGACAAAGATGAGTGATAGGAAACTTGAAGGAGAAATTTGGGAAGTTGTCAAGTATACATCTATGTGGAAATAAAAATATTAACGCATCACCAAGTAAAGTGTTGATATGTGTACGTATGATGCGAGGTATTAAAAAATAAAGATAGCGAGAGCGAGAGAGAGAGAGAGAGAGAGAGGGAAAACATAATGAGCGACCCAATTAGTTTGAGTATACGAGATAGATAGGTGGGTATGAGAGGTGGAGGGGATTAAAAATGCATGAGACTCATTAAAAAATATATGCAAACGTGACTACCTATGCTAAGTTGATGCTAAACAACTATTAAGAAATCTTGCAAGTATTAAAAAATTAACAAAAGAAATTTGAGAAGTGTTTGAAAAACTTGTTAAAGGAAATGACTTTTACACAAGAAAATTTCATATTTTCGAGCACCTTAAGGTATATATTCCTTCATCGATTTTAATGAAACGACTAAAAGCAGACAATGCTTTTACTAAAAAAAGAAAAATCCCATCCTTAAAGTAGACTACATTACACTGCACACAATGTCTTCATAACCTTTACAAATGTTATCAAGTTTACATATCCAAATAATTACTATGTGACCTTAAGGCTGACGGTAACACACTATCGTTTACCTGTCTCAATCTCTTTCTGCTCCTTTTCGGTATCACATGCAAATTTCCCTCTTAGAGAAAAAAAAAAAACGAAAAGGAAAACACAGCCCTTTATTCAACCATAATTTAGCCAAACAAAGTTGACTGGAAAAGTTTTCCATATCTAAACGTATTCGAAAGTTGAATTCCACGCACACACACATATAGTTACAATAGATCCCCAAAAACCCTGAAAATTAATCAATGATTTACAAGAACAATACGTGTCCATAAGCCACAAGCCATGAAAATTAAAATAACCACAATAACAACAATGTAAAGGCAACGACGACAACAGCAGCAGACGCAACACAAACAGCAGCAGCAGGAATAACCAATCTCCAAGTCAATTTCTCTGTGTGGTAGTATGAAAAAGAGGGAGAGAGCTGAGTGCGCTTAAGCGAGAAACACAACCAGAACAAAACACATGGCGTTGTATTTTGTATCGGATAAAATGGGCTGAAACGTCAGTTTAGAAATCAACACCCTCTTGTTTGCCATGAAATCATATCTGCGTTCCTTCGTTTGCGAGTGTGAGTCAGCCTGAGCATTCAATATATATAATAAAATAAAATAAATAGAAATTTACGGGCGAAGAGACCTAGAAATCGTAGGGCGATGTTGTAGTTAGTTTGTTGGTTTTTTGAAGACACAAAAAAAAAAAGAAAACCACAGAATCGCCTAAAGGGTTTTTTACCACCACACAAATCTGATGTTCAAGCAAATCTCTACCAAAGTAAACAACATTGTTTAACACAGTGTTTATCGTTTATTCCCTTCTCTTTTACGTACGTCCATCTGGACTGCTAGACTGTTATGCTATTGAGTCACTGATACTTGTCACAACCCAACATGCATTCAACCATTGATTGTCGTATTTTTTTCTTTTTGCGGTCTCCTCCTCTCCTCGCTATTCTCGACCATCAGAAGTAATAATTCAATTAGTTTATTCGTCCCCTTTCATCTGAACATATAATGTTTTCACTCCTTATATGTATAGGCATTGATTGGAGAAACGGTTTAGAATTTAACTGAAACTGCAAAGTCTCCTTACTCTAGTTTGATGTGCTTTTTGACTTTCAATACTTCAGCAGTCAAAGCATTAGAAAGCAACTTTACGCTACGCAATATGTTTTTGCAAACAATTTTTATTTTTTCCCACTTTCTTGAAAAGCGTACTAGTCCTGACTAAGGCTGACAAATCTAAGCATCATTTGATATGGCAATACAGTATGCATTAGTTACCGTTATTTAGCACTGTAACATGAGCAATAATCTTCGTGATATCGCTGAAGTCGTAAACACGAAGATAAGAAACCGAAATTTGACACAAACATTCTTTGACCGATAACGAGTTAGAGTTGAAAAAGATCGTTTTGATTCGTCCATATGCAAGACCAAAGCAACTTGGAAGCATTGACAATCTCAAAAACGTATTTCATATTTTCTTCTATAACTTTCGATCCCGCGAAGATATGGCAGAAAATCTGCTACTTATGCCAATGTTTTTATTTCTCAGATTTTAACGTTTCCTCAACCGTTTTTGCTTCACCTGTCTTCAAATACTTTGCCACAAAGTGCGTACAACCCATTTTCCAATTTACTGAAGAAAGCAAAAGAAAACATATAGCAAAAAGAAGAAGAAGAGGATTGAAGAAGAAGAAAATCAAATAGGGAGAATAACAAGAAGGGAAAAGGAAACAACGAATCAAAAAAACACAGGGAGAGTAAAGGATAAAGGGAAAAAAGAGGAGGGAGAACGAGAAGAATGCGAGAGAAAATAAAAGAAAAGAAGAGAAAAGAGAAGAGAAGAGAAGCAAAGAAAAAAAAGAACGGAAGTAAAGTAAAGAAAAAAAAACAAAAGAAAGAGAAAGAAAAAAGAAGAAGAAAAGAAAAAGTAAACGAAAAAAGTGAAGCAAGAAATTTGCAATAAGAGAAAGAAAAAGGGCGATAAGCAGAAACCCAGGAAAAGGATGGTTGCAAACAAAAACGCCCTTGATTGCCGCCATTACTTTTCACTTATGAACGAGCTGCGTGGGAAAAGACAGCCCGACATACGTCCCTGAACTACAGATAAAACGATTTGGAACATCACGTGTCAAGAATCTTCCCAATCATTCGTCTCAGCCATAAAGTCAACTTCTTCCAATAAGCAGCTGAATATAAATATGGCAGATATCGAATTATAGTCCAAATATCGCAACCGCCCTCGTTATTAAACAATTGGAAACACTGACCATGCCCCGTGGGCTCTGAAATATT
Source organism: Glossina pallidipes (assembly GCA_000688715.1). Taxonomy (NCBI): domain Eukaryota; kingdom Metazoa; phylum Arthropoda; class Insecta; order Diptera; family Glossinidae; genus Glossina; species Glossina pallidipes. The sequence continues at coordinate 53,316 of KK500074.1, forward strand.
AGCAAGAAAGTTACTTCTTTCAGGATTGATGTCATCTTTATCAAAAACTACCTCCAAGAGGCCAGGAGAGTTTCCTGCATTGTTTGTTAAATCATTTATGCAAAATTAAACTTTGCTTATATTCGCAAGCCCCATAACCTAACAACCGTATCCGTTAATAATCGCTTTACTCTTCCACTAAGGATATCTTCATTTATATGCAAAAGAAGTTTGCTGTGTTAGGAGAAACTAACAAAAATAAACAAGACTTTCAGGACATACCCTGTCAAAGGATATCTCACTATGTATAATTAGAGAATCACAACACAAGCTACAAGCTAACTACAGCATTGACAAGAAAAACGGAACACATTAAGTGTCGCGTTAACTTTCAATATCCTTTATATCGTGTAAACAATCATACAACACAACATTAGTATATATTTAGTTGTATGTGTAGCAAAGTGATAAAGTTTAGCTGTTTAGAAGAAGAAAAGCTGAGCGTGACAGAGCCAGAGAAGGAAACAGAACTGGAAACCGGAAAAGTTAAACAAACGGAAAACCGTTAAATTTACTATAAAATCCTCTTAATAGCGTAGGTGAGCGTGTATGTGATTTGTCGCAAAAAGGTCATAAGAGTTTTTAATGGTTTACGACCAAGCATCGTCACAACTAAGCAAACTAAACTAGGATAGGCTTTAAAGCGTTGCGGAGGCTAATAATTTTCGAAATTATTAATGTTGTCACGTTATTGCGCCTAAGGACACGAAGACAGCAAATGTAAAGACCAAAATCAAAATTCATATGCAAATTATTTTAATATGTGTGCGAGCATCGGAATAACTTTTATAATCACCAATGCCACACATTCTCCCCATCCACCGAACCCAATGGCTTTTACTGGGGGGAAGTAAAACAAAAAAAAAAGGGAAAAAACTGAACCCTTTTAATTAACATTTACAATTTTATGTTTTGTGTGTTGTTGGATCCTTTTTTTTACGAAACCATAAATTGAAAATAAACCAAAAATTTACCATAGATTGTATATATATATGTGCCATATACAAATATATACTTACTTATTTATACTTACCTATATATATACATATATATATATATATATATATATATATATACACATTCATGACTATGGTTTTAAGCTTCATATCAAAGTGTGAACAAATAATAATTCAAGATTTAGCAAAACATGCCGAATGTCGTGCACATTTACACAAACAAAAATTGCTTATTTCGAAAAAGAGTGTGTCAGTGTTTCGCATACTTTCCATGACTGTTGCGATTGGGCTTGTGGTGATGGTTGTGGTTGTGGTTATGTTGCGGTACTTTACATGCATATATACGATATAATGGGGGTCTGAGGTTAATTACAACATTTGGTCAGGTCGTTTGCGATAAAAACTTAATCACTTATAAATTTTGGAGGGAAAATGAAAAATGGTTTTATTTTATTTCATTTTTCCTTTTTTGCTTTTTCCAAAAATACTTATGACTACGAATAAGTAATTAGACGTACAACAACAACACTTACTTATTCTTTCCCTTCAGCTATTGTATGACATACAATAGTAAATCAGTAACAAAAGTGAAATAAATTTCTAATCAAAATACAACATTTAAGAAAAACGACTGAATCCACCAAAATCCAATATTTACTTTTTAAAATCACTCATTTATTCATGTACTCGTTACTCACATACGTGCCTGCACTCTTCCATTATTGTAGAGAAGCAAGCATTCGAGGATGTTTAACACCGGGCTAAACATGTAGCAATCGTTGAAACATCCTTTTTAACTAACAATCAAATCATATACGTATGAATGAATGAAATGCTATTAAATCTTTTTAAGGCATTGACTACTTTGCAGATATGTACATGTATATATATTATATTGCTCGTGCATATATATACCTAGCATATGTGTGCGTATAGCCGTGTGTATGCATCATCAACTTCTTCCACTAAGATGAATATTTTGCAATGCATACGCAAATAGATTGTAAATATCGCCTTAAGCACAACGACAATAAACTTAAGCATTTCCTTATTTCAAATTTATAGTCTTACAAATCTTATATCTACTTAACTGCGTTAATACATATGCGAGTAGATTGGAGAGGTTCAAAAATTACCTTTTTCACATCAACTTTTTTATACCATTACAACTTGCAAAGTAACATAACATACATGTCGTACTATAGTTAGCATACTGCTGGCGATAAATATATTCAGGCTTGTCTCCCTTAAGATACAGTTAGCATATTGCAAGCAATACATTTATCAAGGCTCAGCTTCCCTCCATGCTGTTTATTCTTAACCTGAAATTATTATTATATATATATATATATATGATCAGTTAACATATTGCAATTTATTACATTCAAATATGGCAATCTGTCCTCTGCCTTTGCTTTGACGGATGTGAAGAGGGAAGACCAGGTTAATCACATCCTACCCTTGAAGCTGAAAATTTCCTTCGACTCACAAGCCCTTCTCGGGAAAATAACCGCAGGACGGCTATCATTACGGATTGTCATCAGTCGTAACAGCTACGCGGAACTCCTTGAATTCCTCATAATGGAAATAATCACTAATTTCTGAAGTGGTTGTAATTTTTAGTCATCACTTGGGCACCACCCCTGCAATCACAATCAAAAATCTTTCTCAATTCTTTATATATGACCTAAAACATTGTCCCCCATTAAAATAATCACATCATTTAGTCATCCTGTGCATTTCTTCTTTAACTAAATACTAAGGCACTCAGCGTGCAGTATAACGCAGCTATTTTGTAACTTTTTTCTACTCCTTAACGTAATCTATTTGGTAAATCGATATTCGATCGATTGATCGATTAACTTGGAACACTGGATAGAGATTATTACTACTCCCAGTGATATTTATGTATTAGTGTGAGAAATTGTTGAGTTAAACAAGCATTTGTGGATGCTTTTTAATATTGAGTTTTCTTTGAAGTGAAAAGCTCGACGCTTTGAATGTTGTACAGCTTAATATAACAGTATGATGCGTGATTTTCCTAATTTCGCGTGGTGCGATAGACCCTGTCGCACAAAATCCTGATTCTTCTAAAAGGGCGAAAGAGCGAAGGATGTTTAAGTAATAATCAGAATACAAGATAATCTGAGTAGGCAGCCAATTTAAATTAAAGTGGAAGAAAACTTGATACACGAAATATATGATAAACAAGAAGCAAAGCCGGTCACCCAGTAGCTAATGATCAAACTAATATGACAGAGCGATTTTAGAATAAAGGTAAACTCTTTTATAAACTTCGTTTTCCTCTAATGTATTTCTCCCGCTACTCGTGAAATGTGCCCTATAACAATTGACATGGGCGTGGTATAGAAATATTGTGGATAGAACAAGGAAAAATTACAAGGCGTATACTACACACGTCTCCAAACAAAATTTATGATATCAACGGTAGATTTCTGCAAGCGCCTCTCCAGATAAGTCGAACGCAAACGCTATTAAAATGATAGTGCAGCAATTGAATCCTGCTAATGAACTCTTATTTATACAACCAATTGAAGTAAATACTACATATTACTCTACAGTCAGCCCATATTCTGTTGTTGTTGAATTGTTGAACAAAAAAAAAAAAGACGAAACAAAACAACAAAATGTGTTTAAGAATAAAATTTACTTATAGAGCTGTGCGTGTATGTAGAAGTGCTTGTAGGTTGTCGAATCAGTATTCTGTAGCAATGGCAGTAACGGCATACACGCATGCAAGATGCGATGTACTTGTTGTGTTCAATCACATTTCGAGATGTGCGTGCATATTATAAAAGTTCTTATATGTGGCAGATATGGTATAGAGGAGCAGCCCGTTTTCATTACCAAGTCTGATTATATGCAGTACATGTTCATGTGCTTTAAGGCACAATTGTCTTGGGGTTTTCGGTGGGCTGGTGTAAATCAGTAGCTTACACAACATGACAGATTAGTATATACATGCCAGTGAAAATTTATTGAATTTATATGTAAATTATTTCTTAGTCTAGTGTGACTCTCTTCTTTTCTTCTTTTCTTTTCCTCTTTTTCTTCTTCCTTTCTCTCTTTATCTGAGGGACTGTTAAGCTTCGTAAATAGCTTCGGAGGTTTGAATGTTGCCAACGATTAGGTAAACAAATAGAATAATAAAAAGTTACAAATAACGGTAACATAAGAAATGACAGCAAATGAATTACGTGAACATAAATTAATTAACACTATTTGGTTTTGTACTAAATATAAACGAAACGATTGCAAGGTGATGCAAATAAATGCAAAGGCATTCACACTTAAGCCTTTGCTTCCATTAATCGTCGTGGAGTTAGAATATTGCTTTCCCTAGTTGGGTTCAGCAAGATCGTTCCGGTCCAAGGAAGCGTTTTCCATCGATGCTAGGACCTGTAGAATTTCTAAAATTCAAATCTTCATCTCTTAGAATCTGAGCATTATATTCTTGCCCTTTGCCTAAGTTTTGTGGGCCAAGCGGCTAAAGCTTTGGTATAAAAACCTAGGTAAAAGAGGTAAACTCTGTCCCTTAACTTTTTGGCTAACAAGGCCTTTGAAACCTAAGCGTTTTCTCAATTCTAATTCGTGTACCGAGTTTTGTTTTTTGAAGACTTTGGCCTCCGAGACATTTTCTTATTAAGGCTTGTCCCGTCAAATCATGGTCAGGAAAACTTTGCCTACTCACGATTCGTTTCCGCAATATGTTTGACCAGCAATGTATTTTCTTATACGACAGTTCCGCAAGATGTCGTTACGCCTCGCTTGAACTGTCAACTTCACAGCTAACCGTCAAAAGTAACTAAAAGAACGCAAAAAATTATGGAGCGATAAGAAATATCTGTTGATCCGTTAAAAGAGTTACTTCTTCAATCGAACTTCGTTAATAAACTATTATACACTTTTTAATGAATTATTTTCGAAGTCAGGATGGAGTTATTCTTAACATAAAACATAACAACAGCGACAACAAAATATGTCGTATAAGCAATCGAAAATATACGAAGCAACGAAATTCAAATCATGTACATTTTTGATACTTTTTTTATGCGTTTGATTTTTTATCTAATGGCTGAACAATGAAAAGTCCTGGGGGATCATATGTTAAATTCATTAACTTTGACGAGATAAAAAGAAAAACAGTTAAGATAAACTCAATCAAACTTTTCGTTTACAATCGATCCTAAGGTTTAATGTCGTCCTTATATGTCATTTAGTGTCCCTGTGTACATGTAAGTGAATGAAATGAGTAACCGTTGAAGGTCAACCGTAAGAAACCCCATAACACGTACGGCAGAGAAATTCATGGCTTTCTATTTGAAGCTCTACTAAAAGTTTGGCCTTAATATGATTCCCTCACACAACTTATACAATATCGAGAACGTCATTCGAACATTAGTGTATTCACAAACCAATTAATTTTAAAATTTTTAATTACTCGCAGAGATCTCAATACAACGCGAGGATTAAAAGATGGTAAGAGTTTTCCAATTTAGATCAAATGAACTTATCCAAGCAGCCTTTTCTATTTACTTCATGCTCGAAATTCATGATCAAGACCAGCAATTTTATTCCACAGTTTTCGCTTCTTGGCAGCAAGAAGCACCTTCGCATCGGTCTCAGCCTCATATCTCCTCAAAGGTCGCCTTGATGAAACTACTACAACATATATTTGCTCGTAAATGCATATAGTTTCCAAAGATGTCTCTTAGTATGTTGGAGTAGTTAGACATCGAAAGGTGCAACATTAAGCTATCGTTTCTCACCAGATGCTCATAGTACAATAACAGGTGGTCTCTACTGGAAAAAGGTAGAATTTTGAAGGAAACAGGTTTTTGCGGATAATGAAATTTTTCTCCTCGTGTTCTAGAAAATTCAAGGCATCTATTAAGTAAAAAATATTGAAGTTTTAAGGAACTTACAGTTGCCTATCCCTTAAACAAAAGTTCAAAGATCTGAAAAAGAAAATCAGAAATGCTTTCCATTTTTATATTTATTTTAAATTTAATTTCGACTTTTACTTTTTCTTTATAGCAAAAAAAAAAAAAAGAAGTTGCGCAAAAAGGTCTTATATTTTTATATCACATATATATATATAAGAGACAAAAAGCACATCAAAAACGCTATATAACAGATGGTCGAACATTACAGACATCATCACTTTAAACGCAAACACAAAAATTTGAAAAACTTAAAGCACAAAAACACCATAGTTCAACTGATCATCAACCATGAGGCATAAGGCGTCACAGTGCAGAGTATTCAGTTGTTTACTAATCTTTGACCTTACAATAGAAGCACCCACGCCAATGTCGATCAAGTTATAGTTCTCAGGGAGTTGTTTCCACAATCTTCTGATAGCACCTTTGTTACCGAATGCAACATTCAGTTTATGCATTGCAGGACGGTTTTTTATTAAACAGGACTCCGAGATCAGCAATTGAAGCTGGTTTACCAATTCGCACATTATTGATATTGAATGCATTCACATTAAAGGTCCAGACCGTCCTGAAGGCAGACGTCCCCTTTACGCTTAAGTAAGATGGAGGAAATCATTATGGTTTGCGTCCAACTAATTACTAGAAAGTGCAACAAAACCGCATAAAAACTGATTTGAAGATATACGACACGTATGACACGTTCTCAGTGTGCTTATTGCGCCCTGTTGATGTTGAAATAGACGCCGTACCAAAGTCGGATATTGTTTATTTCTAATTATAAAAATCTGCAAAAAATCTTGTGTGTTTTGTAAAATCTCACGACTTGATACATATTTATCCTTGAATTCTGAATTGAGTTTCTGGTAATTTTTTTAAAATACATTAAGTCTGTATAAAATTTATTTCACACACCATAAAAAAGTCAATATTATTTTTACATTTGAAATCACCGAAGAAAGCTGTTTTTATGCCTTTTTTTTGTTTGCTCCAGCGCAGGACAAAATAACTGTTCAAGACATTTTAAGCGTTTGACTTTTCATTGTACTGGGGTGCATATCTAATTTCTTCTCCTTTCACTCCCTCCTCCGAATCTGTCGCTAACACGTAAATCCACTAATTTATGCCAAACAGTATGTACTTCACATACAAATGTCACAAATACTGGCAGTTAAAGAAAAAATCACAACATAATGTCAGTGAAAAGGAATATATTCATGTATAAGTAGGTGGTAATTTGTTAAATTTACTTTAAGCACTCTCGAGGGCAAACCGCATAATACAAACGGTAAATATCACATTCAGTTTACAATGCAATATGTAATTCCCGGCAAATCGACTTACTAGGGGGGTTACGTTCGAGGAAAGGTAATATAAAGAAATGTAAAGTGAAATTGACTAGCATTAGACGAATAAACAGAAGTGCAAATAGTTTTTTTAATTTTTCTTTTTCTTTTTTTAGAATACATTTTCAATTGCCTACATTTGGGCCTAAGAATATAACAAACGTTGCCTAGTTTAAGTGACTTCAATCAGCAAGTTATACAATACATCCGAAATATCAGCGAAAGCCACAAGAAAAGCTTTTAAACTTTAACGTGAACACGAAGCGCCCTTTCGGTACATTTCTTACTAATGACCTCGAATTATCACTACTTCTTGGTACAAGGGTATATTAAGTTTGTGTGGATGTATATAGTCCCCAAAGGAACTTGGGATGGACTCGTCTTTTATTATACCTAAAATGATTCTGGATCGATCTAAGCTTGTCTGTCCCACCATCCATCTTGTACACTTGTTTTCAAACTGCAGGTCGCGCATTTTTCAGATATTTTGAAGAAATTTGGCATACCCGCGTAATTTGGCCCAAAGAGGAACTCCTTTGCAAATTGTTCAGATCAACCCACTTCTTCGAGCACTCCTCCTATAAGTCCTCATTTTCAAAAGTCGGCTATTTGATGATAGGCTGTGTTCTACTGTCTTACTTTTTCATTATTAAATTTATTATATATTGTGCGTATTAAAAAATTCTGTCCATTGAAATTTGCTGCTTCATACGTTTAGTTTCCCGAAATTTCAGGTGCAGATTACTTAAATATTGCTGTTTGTATAGTGCAAGTTTCACGTATTTACACGGTATCACTCAGCGTATATCGGTGTGTAGAGATGAATGTTAATAATCAGCATTCACACCATTAACATGGAAAAAACGCAACCGATCATACGGAAATGATTAAGGCAGCTTGGAGTGAAAGTGCAGTAAGCTACGAAGCAGCTAAAAAGTCATGTACGAAATATCATGCAAAAAATTTGAATCTTGAAATCGATGAAAACTCATGCAAGGCCGTTGGTCTTCAACAAAAGCAACTCAGGTGATGATCTTCGTCTTGGGCTGGAAATCTCTTTCGATTGCAGTGTCTTCCATACGTTCTTCTGTATACACATTAATTAGCAGATCTTGGGATTCAGCATACGGTGTCCAATAGCTCCCTACATTAATTCATACTAGTTACCAGAATATATTGAGGATAGATGTGTAGGAAGTACATTAATTTTGTCATTCTGCTTGTAAAGCTTAAAACAACAGACAACGAACTCATGCCTACATATGCAATACAAGTAAACATTCTTGACCAAAGTAGAGTCTCTGCATTCATATCTGTTTTTATGAATGTTGCTCTGTTATCTGTTCTAAGATTACAAAAATCCCAAAATTGGAATGGACAGACAAAACTTAATCAATAATTTTTTGACTCAGTGAATTTGAAAAGAAATGTCATCTTCCACTAAATGCGAACACATTATACTTGAAGAAGCAAAAAGTCCTAAAAACGAAAATTACTATATATATGTATATATATCTATATATATAAAAATTTTTTTTTTAAGTAACTAATGATCTAAATTTGAATACATACATTTACCAGAGCCATCAATAAGTTCAGTCTAAGAAGGTTATCTTGTCCGCAAGTTAACATGTCAGCATTCGAAGGAAAAACATCAAATCCCCATAAGGTGACTATAATCGTCTTTCCCTTTCCCAATACACTATCGAAGGTGTATGAATGTAAAGCGAAGCATGTATGGATTTTTCCATTAGTACACCCAAATCCCCTTCTTACGTGCGTTTCGTTTGGAAACGGGAAAAGGTAAATTGCCAGCACTTATACACATTTCGTGTTCAGTTAAAGTAATTGTTTTTTATGGACTACGTTTTTATTTTACTTTTTTCATGGTACAGAGTTTAGTTCATTTTTTATGAATATGTTGGTAAATGTGTGCTCACAAAAAAGTCCTTAATCAATTTCCGCAACAAATAGTATGTTATGTGTTAGCAAGAAGGAAATTTATTGTCTCTCTTTGGCATTGTATTCGCAATATATCGCTGCTGGTGCCTTGCATTGAAGAGTAGAAGAGTAGTTTTACGACTGCTATGTTCACAATGTTGTTACGTTATGACTTCCCCTTCGTCGTTGATACGTGGAGGAAAGCGTAAAAAACTAAAAAAAAAGAAAAAAAAAAAGGGAAACTAAATGGACTTCAGGTGTTTGTTTTATGATCACATAAGTGACAGCATTAAGAGACGAACAATGGTCACTTTTAATTTATATGAATTGTTGCCATTGTACCTGTCAACGACAGTTCCACTACCGACGTATTAGAATTTGTCCGATTAGAAAGTTTTGAAGTTCATATTAATATCGAAGCGACAAATGAAAAGAAAAAACCGGAATGAAAATAGGTTCGATTATATATTAATATACGAAAGTTATTTAATCGGCTTAGGAACTCACATCGATTAAAAGTATTGCATTGCTTCGGATAGTTACTTGCACCGACGACGATGTCATAAGTAATTCTGAACAGCGCTGTCTTAGAACTTTTGTTAGCAGTTTAAGGGAAAGCTTGCTGTGAAGAGAATTCTTTAGAACTTTGCTCAAACTATAATTTATTGCATTTGGATGTAACCATACTTCAGCAGGTCGCAGTGACATTTTTCTCATATGTTTTACCAGTGAAACATAAATTAAATCACTACCTTACTGTTGAAGGAGTTAAATAACCAAAGTTTCAATTAAGTACCACAACAAAGTCGCAAGACCATCTCCGGTGGGTTGCTCTCACACACTGACATCTGTGCTAAGAATGCCCTGCTTTCGTAGATCAATACGTGATATCAATACGAGATCTCCCGATATCAATACGAGAACTGCTGAGACTTAAGACACGCGAAATAAAGAAAAATAATATTAATAATAATCCATTATTTATTAGTGGTTTTCTATTATTTATAGTAATTATAATAATGTTTTCGAATGAACATAAGTAACTAAGTAAGAGAAGTCTATTGGCTAGAAACCAACAGTTGTGATAGTGGGCTGTAACCTCTCAGCAAAAGCTTTCTCTTGAGGACTTCATGAAAATGCGTAAAATTTCAAGGAGAAGGTTTCTCTAAAGTTTCCAATGGTCTTGTACTCTCAAGCAGGTCCAAGTGTATGGACACAAGTATATTCAAGTTTTGATCTTGTTAGCTTTTTTCCCCCACGAATTTCAACGAAATTCCTTCGGTAATTAACGAATGCATGAACGATTTTCAAGGTCGTAATATAAACGACGCTCTCGGATACCAGCACTTTGAGAGTTTTCTTTATTCTATCCTTGTTTGAGCAAAAAAGTGTTGAAATGACAATCGATGGCCAGCAAAATCCCAAACTTCAATGTGTTTGCTGTGGGGATTGTAAAGAGCGAGCGTAAAATATATGAAACGGGTTTGTTCAGATATCATTTAAAGGAGTTTTCACTAGTGAAATAGTTAACATCTCTCGCGATTTTGTTCGAAATGCGAAAATATTTTTTTTTTCGTTTGAAAAAACATTTTTAAATGAAGACATTTATCGTACAATTTATTTAGCGAAAGAATCCGGCACGCGTGAAACGTGCTATTTCGATAAAGAAAAAGAGAAAAAATTATCGCATAAATGAAACAAAGTCAACAAAATGCTGCGTTATCTTGCTGAAGGAAGGGAACTATTTGAAATTCACGGCGTACACCAAATGCAACTTATTCTTTAGTTTTAGATTTTTTGTGTGCTTAACTGAACAAGGAAGCAGCAGAGTGCTGCAAAATATTGTTTCCACAACGGACAGCACAATAGATGAGAAGCTGATAGGAATGAAGGAGAAACTCCAATGCACGCACAATATGTTGAAACAGATTTTCATGTTGTTTTGTTTTTTCTTTTTCTTTTTTTTCTTAAACCACAAATATACAAAATTATGCAAAAAATAAGAAATAAATTCAAACTTTTTATAGAGAAAAAAGCAAAATTTTATACACTTTTGCACACAACCATCACATTCGTTCATAGTTTTGCAAATGGGGTGTAAACGACTACGCATACATAGAGCTAAGCTAAGCAAAGAGAAAGTGACTTTAACAAATAGGAAAAAGGATTCCGGCACATGGCTCTTGTGTGTAAGCAGAACTTGCTTGACATTAACATTCAGTCGGCGTAAACTAAAGTGGATATTGATATTTTGTCCTTAACCAAAATTCTTTACATAATTTATTTGTTTTGTTTTGTCAAGTCTATAGACTCGAACTAGTAACTGAGGTAGTGAAGTGGTAGTAGACAAGAGCTGAGAGTATGGACCAAGGACAATGCGTCAATTTTCCAGTGTTGTTATAAATAACAATATTTCAAAATATTTTTTTGCTAACTGAAGCATGCTTTTAATAAAATGCTGTTGCGTTTCGATTTTAAAGCATGTGTGAGATTGTGTGACTTTAGAAAGTTTTCACAACCTCTCTTGGCACCCATTGACATGCAAGTCATGTGTCATGTGATATAGAACGCTTAACATGGTTACTTACAAGCTCACATCGACATTCGACAAATATTTTACAATTTTTGAGTATAAATTTTATTTAGTTACGGTACAGGCGATGAAAACTTTTTTTTACAAATTGCATAGAAAGGAAATTTCTTTTCAATAAAGCATGAAATTTATGATTGAAAAATTGAATTTATTTAAAAGTGGATTTTACAACGACTTGTCTTTTACATTATTCGGAATTATTGGTTATGTGCGAAAAATTGTATTTGTATTAAGCGAAGTATGACTTAATTGCTTTTGTGTTTATTTTTGTAAAAAGCAAAAAAAAAAAAAAAATTGCTAAAAGAATATTGTAATCATTCATAATAAGGGACCTTTCGAATCGCGAGAACTAAGTTCAAAATAAACAAAAGAAATGCCAAGTAAAGTGAACACATAGCGAAGACTCTATGCTATAAAAATTTTCTAAGGCATGAGCAAGTTATAATCTTAGGAGGTTACAAAAATGTTGTCCATTAGATCCAAAGATCTTATATTGGTTTGGCAGCGACCCACCGACCGAGGCACTTTCGCACTTCTTCAACTTTGTAGGCCCGCTTCGATATGAACAAGTGGTAATCAGAAGGCGCCATGTGTGGTTAGTGCGCTGGGGGTGGCAGATCTTCCCCTACGAGCTGCAACAGTGTAACGTTGACAACTTTTGCAACGGGTGGCCAAATCGCATGGCGTTTAGCGTCCTTTTGAACCTCTCCTATCGCGTATAAACGCCTAGAAACAGTTGATTCGCGATCTGCTAAGTTGTCCCTTATACGCCCGCCTCTTTTTTATAATTGATAATAAAAAAAAAATTAAAATAATCACTAAAATAAATAAATAATAATATTGTATTCCAAATCTAACCCCAACTTTACTAAGACCCAAACAAAGATCTCCGTGTTCACATTGGGCCTTTTTTATACATCCCAGCGGATTTTCGGTTGTTAATTTGCTGAATAACGGAAGAAGAGGAAAGCGAAAAATAAAACCACATCTCTAGCGAAACTATACAAGTTCATATGTGTGTTTGTGTCATTTATTGTAAACAGAATTGTTCGCAAATTCACGGTTTCCCAAGGCGAAAACGATAAAAATATTTCCTTAGAAGATAATCACATTCTCGATGACATCGCTACAAAGCGAGCTACATTTTTAATGCAAAATTGTGCGCAAAGACATTTATTGTCAATTAATTCTTAAAAACGAGTAAATTAATTCAAAAAAATTATAAAATTATAAAAACAACAATACCACTAACGACAAACGAAAAAAAAGAAGAAAAACGCAAATCCTTTGTTAGTGATTTCGTCGCGAAGTGTTGATGCTGAATTTTTGAGTTCACGGAACACTGAAAGTACAACAGGAACTTGGAGTTCCAGTCCTCGTTACGCCATAAATTTCATTATTAACTTCATCATCTCCCTCATCAACGAATCTCCAGCAGGAAACACTCGGTATATAAGGTTCCTCCTTTGCGTATGTATGTATACATATACAACATGTTCGGTGCCTAACATAACTTAAGTAAACGTATATGTGCACTTACAAGTTATTTAACCAGTTTTTTTTTAATTAATGTACGAATACTGATTTTTTTTTCACTGAAAGTAATAAGTAATAAGTAAAAAATAAATATTAGGAAAATGTTTTAAAAACAAAAAATATATTTATAAATGTGCTAAAGTTTTCTTTTTGTGTGAGAGGAAAGTAGGTTAGAGGCTCGTCGGATTCATCTCAGGGGCCCCCCATTAGAAAGCGTGGTCCGAAGCAGAGCATAGGTAGGGAAGGAAACAGAACGACCCACAGTTTATGATCTGCCCGTCCGTCTTTCGCCCCTCTGTCTACTTCCATAAGGGCGCGACAATTTCTTTTAGTTGTAACCGTCACTAGAGTGTCCGTGGGACAAAAATTTAAAACTTCCCCCATATCTCCCGGACTAGCTAGATCAACAATGATACGTGCATCCGTCGCTACAAGTTCCGACCTTCTCCAAGCGATACTTAAGAGCAACCCTAAGAACAGTAAAGTCCGTACTTCGATAGTCAGACCGTCGAAGACTACGCCCACTCGATATTATGGAATATGCAAATATGTACTTTGTCTTTTCTTTCAATCCCTTAGAGGACAACGGTGATGGGTATAAGAGGTTCGTTCGCAACCAAATATAATTTTCTTACTTTTTAATTTATTTACTTCGTCTTCTTGTTTGCTCCTGTTTGCTGTTGATTTTGCTCCATAATTTTTTTTATCTGTATTTTTACTGCATTAATTATTTAAAAAAAAAATAATAATAACACACAGAGACACGCATTCAAGTACAACATATTCTGACGCCAACAAGCGTAAACTTTCTTGGACGAGGGCTCAACAAGGATATCCTTAAAAACAAATTTGCTGCCGATCTCATTCGATTGGTTGTTCGCTACATTATTTCGCTTTTGTCTTTTTTCTTTGAAAACTTAAGAAAAAGTAAACAAAACTAAGTCGGATATAGCGGTTAATCGAAATAAACGGCAAGACCACTGTTCTCACATTTGTTTCTTCGGTTATCGCACTTTTGATGACATGCAATGACAGAAGTAGAACAGACAAAAATACAAACAAATCCTATGTAAGTTCACGCTACACACTCCCCGGGGAAAAACCTACACATAAGCCCAGCATAGACCACAATACGCCAAAGACCGAAAACGTCATGTTTGTTTATCTGATTTGTGGTTAGGATGCATAAAATTTGTTGAACGCACTTCCACATATTCACTCCTAGGAAAGCCTTTATATACCAATAAAATCTAATTTTTAATGTTTTATGATGGAAATTTTTCCATGACATAAAAATGAATTGTACAAAATTTGGTCACGTCGCCTTATATAAGGACTGCCATGAAAATTTTTCATGAAATTTTCTGAATAACATCTGCAAAACGTCTCCCGTTTGCTCCTTTTTTTGCTCTTTTCCCTCGCCTGTCAAAATCCAGAAAGGGAATGTCGCGAAAGCTTCGCCAAATTCTCCTCAACGTCAAACATGTTTTTCGTGCGGGACCTTAGTAAGTCATACAACACAGAGTTGCATTCTTAACCAAAATTATTATATACAACCACACGTAACAATCTCCCGAGAAATTCCCAGATAATGCAGATAACTAGAGACCGATGCAAATGGGCTTCTTTATCTTATTATAGTAACGGTGAGTAAACACAATTTCTTGAGAATCTTTCATTACATATCAATGATCAACAAACAACTTGCACTCTATTACATCAGTTCTGATTTTATTGCGCACGTTATTGAAGACAAGATCTATGGAAGTCTCACTTCCAGGCGGCGTTACAAACGAGCGGCACCTATTGAAATCATGCTATTCTATAACTGCCTACGGCTCCAGTGATTTTGGAATATGGACGAGACTTATATTTGAGTCATGTTCAAATATACCAGGGAGTTGACGAAAGCGTTCCGAAATGTACTCGATGTAATTATAACATTTCCCGGCAGCACACTTTTGACATTACTTTCAAAAGGTTTTCCAGAAAACTTGTAGCTGCTAAGTCTAATTACGATTGCCTCAATAAAGTTGACACTTTCGCATACGTCAATCGAGAAACTAATGGTTTATCTAACAAGCAAAGACGCCCTGCCGCATCCCTCATCTCTGCAACAACGTGCGTTTTTGTAACCAGGAATGCTGCACAATTGCAACGGATTGTTCCGAGACCATGTGTCTTGTGCGCAGAGAATTGGAGGCCATCGAGGCAATTTTGCTATTGCAGTTTCAAACTTTTTAAATTACGTTATTGGTGAAATGCTTCTGATATAAATCGTTGCGATGCAAACTCCTTTCGCAAGAGCTAGTCTACTTCAGTGCAATTGAAATAAATCTAAGGAATAATTAAAATAATTATTATAGGGTACTAGAGAACATGGATAGTTCAAGCAATGTAATTATGATTAGGTTGGTGAATTAACTGCACAATTACCGCTAACGTTACCCGCCGCCAACCATGACCGCGATGGAAAAGACATTTTGACATACAATCCGTGACAAAACTTGGTCTAAAACTGAACATAAACCTGTAAGAAAATTGTCTAAAAGTTCAGTGAAATAATGGTCGTTATTTTCATTAGATCAAATCTATTTTATAAATCCTATAAAGGGGTAAATTTGCCCAATTTCGTCCACGGCTTGCCAAATATCCTGGTAATATATGGATTTGACATTAACACTCCTCTCGCCTTCCTTTCTCTTTTCGTTTTCAATTCCATGTTAACCAATTATGTTTGTTCATTTTTAGAAAAGGAAGAAGGATCCAACATTAATTAATTGTAATCTTTTGAAACACATGATGCTGAACCTGGTTAGCATTCATTTTACTAATATTTCATGTAGTATTTTGACACAGTAAGAAAAGGCTATAAATTTTGTTAACATATGCAAAATGTGACGTATGTATGCGAGTTCGTGTGTGTAAATGTTAGATTTGATATATTAATTACAGTCTTTTGTTTTCAAAATTCTTTAATGTGCACCGGCTTTGCCTCGATTGTAAATTCAAATTGAAATCATTATTAATTTTTGCCCTACACCCCTTACCGATAGGCTTCACAATCTACATGACAAGAATGTGTACAAAAGGTAGTACAAATATGGTAGGCAAGTGGATTTGCGTGCATCTTTTTTTTTATTATGCATGACCTAAAATTAATCTACCGAAACCTTAAATCATTCAAACTTTTTACAAGAATATTGTTTATATGCCATCACAAGCACATTGTAATCATCACGGCCATCTCAGCACGTTTTTTCCTCTTTATTACATCCCTTATTCGATGCTATAAAGGATAAGCATTGAGGTACACCAATGCGAACCTCATTGCGTGTACACAACCTGACTTATGCCTTTTGTAAATGTCAACTCAAGTACGTCAACTGAAATGATTAGATTACAAGCATTTGTTTTTTTATATGAAAAGTGTGCAAAGAAATTTCAACCTTTCTTCAAAGATCGTATTTTGCCTTTTTTTTTTAATACATCTTTTCTCTGCTTATGATTGCTTATAATCACTAATATCTCAACTACTTAAAAATACGATTAAATATGAAGCTACGCTTGCAGCACAAATTTCTTTCATATTGACTTTGTTACATGCGACAAATATTTAAATCTTATTGATATGAACAGTTTTTCAGCATACTCAGCCATGTTACAAAAAATAGTTTTCCTTTCCTTTAAAGCATTTAAGGCATTTGCAACATTACAGTCAGATGAAGGAAGAAACACAAGTATTGCAAGCGCTATTGCCGGCCAGCAACCATAAAAATGATTAATGGCTACAGAATAGTTTTGCCTTTAAGTACATATGGATTTTCGGCCAAAAAAAGGAAAGTACAACTATATATGTAATCACAAGGGTAGTTAAGATGTGATGGCCAAAAAATAGACTGAACACTGGAAAAATATTTCTATAAAACAATGCAATAAAACATTGTTTTAAAAGAAAATCTATGCAGGAGTAATATCTAGTATTAAAGTGTCTCATAAATTACGTGAATGTAAGAGAATTTTTTAATAATAAATCTTCGAAGATGATGTGAATCTATAGACCCTCAGGGAATACCTTAGAAACACGTATAAACACTTATCGAGTCAATAAGAATCCTTCTTCCGCCTGATTATTTGAATCAGTCTCCTTATAGTATGCCGCTATTATCTGCGTAGTATTAGCCCTAATGTAGGCAACGTTTTCTAACCTTATGTTTCTTAGGCAGCACGCAAACCGATATCGTTATTCAAAAAAAAGCAAGCTTGAGTTATTACGCCCCTCTCCCCCCTCCTTCACAATGCGAAATCAAAGCGACAAAAATTCGTAATTTAAAGCAATCTAGAATCTTATGCTGATCAAGAGCATCTATACACAATGTATAGCAGGCTTACTACTTCTTTACTGCATTGTGGAAGAGGATACAGGTGGACAAGCAGCTAAGAGCCACGATTTTTAAGTCAGCGTAGCCGAGTTCAAGCATTAGTGCGATAGGCCTTGCCATAGTTACGCTTGGTGTGTGATCGCAGCTATAGTAAGAGCTCAATCATTGAAGGCATAACATGTACCGATTGAGCACATTTGCCAAACCTCGACCATTTCCTATTACATTTTCTTTCCCCACTTCTTTCTGACCATAATGTGTTAGATACAAAAGGAACATCGCATTTTTCCTAAATATAAAGAAAATAACAGTAATTCTAAGTATATTTTTAATTTTTGTAAGTGAAAAAGAAAAATTATTCATTTTAACTTTTATGTCGATAGTTGCCACAAGGCCATAGGAAACCTTTCTCATTAGTAGATGTTAGAAAGGTTCTCAATCGTTCGGTGGCAACGACTGCGACCCAAGGCATTCAAGATGACTTTACCTTATCAATTACAACAAAGTTAAGTATTTTAAGTTAACAACAAAAATCTTTGAATACAATTCCAGTTTATGTAAATAAGGAAAAATCCATATCATACACAAGTGCGGCAGTAACGACGACGACAACAACAACAACAACAACAACAACAAGAACAGAAAGAGCAACAACAACGAGAATAATAATAAGATTCATAATAACAATATGACATGTAATCGAACGGAACTTTATAACTTAACAAGACTATAAAAGAAGAAGAAGACGGTCTACTTTAAATAACAAGGAAAAAGGAAAGAAAAGTCTGAACTTCTTCGGCGCAAAAATGTTTACTTGTGTTGTACTTTTTATTTGCGCACTCATTTGAATTTGACATTTAGTTGACAGCTGTGGTCACATGATGCTGTGTCTAACAGTCCGTGTTTCTAACGCGGGTGAGGAGAGAGTGTAATGTCTGACGCTTGATGCTAGATTTATTTTTTTTCTTTTTTTGGTATTGTTCCCATTTGACGTTTGCTTTATTAATCAGTTTGGCCTAAGGGTAAGCAGGCGACCAAAGTACTAACCAGCCAGGCGACCCATGAATAAGGATAAAAAACCATCAAAATGCAGTACATGTGAAAGCTTTCTTTTTCTGCTTTATTTTTTTTTTTTTTTATCAATTTCTGGCTTTGTACGGCAAACCTTACAATTGTTACATTCAGAGAGAGTTCAGAATTTTAAGATTATCATCAACGGCCAAAGAATAAAAGACTGTTTAATACCCTGCACACACCGAATTTATATATACGTTTATAAGTATATCTGGCTATGTATTCACAGCGAGTTGCAAATGGAAAGACAAACTTGGCATATCTTTCTGTTTTGATTGCAGAGGGTGGGTATGGAAAAATTCTACCATAAAAATATGACAATTCCTTTTGTTTTCTTTTCGTTCTTTTTTTTATTTTTTTTATTTTTAAGTTCATATTCGGTTCGTTCGTTTGTGCGTTTTATTTAACAATGTGAACAACATTTGGTCTCTGACAACAACAAACGACCCACCGACCGACCAGTTTACGTATATAAGAGCCAGCAAACAAATGAACGAACAAAAAGTCAAACAAATGTCAGACGCGTGTTAATCAAGTGTGAATAAATGGCGCAAAGATTAGAGCAAATGTTGGCGAAAGTATATAAAAACCACGAAAAAGGCTGTATTTAACACAAGTTTATTCCTCTTTGAAAAAAAAAAAAAGAAAACATTTTTTTTTTAAATAAAATAACATTAACAGTCTCTGAAAGATGTCTAAGGATAACCAGGTTGGGTTTATTTAACACAAACGAAAAAAAGCAGCCTTTACCTATGGAAACACTTTAATGGTTTTTTAAACGTTTTTTAAAAGTCTAAGAAATTACTTTGGTATCCATTTGTTTTTATATTCAAGTAAATTGTAGTATATTTTCAGGCTTTTCTTTCCTTCTTCCACATTTGCATCATTTAATCCTTGAGTTTGCTTTTGATTCCTTCAAAGAAAATCGAAATTTATGCAAATTAAAGAAAATCAAATTTAGTCCTCGTGATATCTGATGTCTAACTTCCTGTCTCGCTCTCTCTTTCTCTCTCTCTCTCTCTCTCTCTCTCTCTCTATTTATATATGCAAATAAAGCCTTAACAAAATAACGCCCCTAACAATAGAAGAAAATTTTAAAAATTAAGTAATTGTTCGTCCGCTATCTTTGCCTTAATGTTAACTAAACTTTTTTTAACTTTTCCTTCTCTTATGTCTTCCCCCTCTTTGTTTATATATTTTCAAGTCATTTAAAGTGTGTTGATGATGCTATTATCTTTTAGATCGGCACTTGTGGTCGGTCTTAACTTGTCGCCGTGGTTTGTATTCTATTCCTATTGCCGTTGATAACAATCATTGAGATTTCGCCACTGCACAAGCTGTCAACAATGTCTTGTCAACCGCTGTAATGATATCCAATCATTTGTGTAAGGATTTTTCAAAAGGTTTGCGTGCTTAATACTACTTACCCGTTATCATTGCGATGAATATAGAAATTGTTTTATTAGCTTTACTTTTAAAACGTTTTCTTATAACGACATTCTATTCATTGGTTTAAACGAACGAAAAGACAAAGTTGAAAGCGAAATGCTCTATCCTGCACTCCTTAAATATTTTATCAGTTTGCACAACGTGTTGATGAAATGACTTTAAATTTCTACCCAACTTAAGGAAAACAAAAGTTTAACAAATGCCGAGACTCTTCGATCTTTTACTAAGCGATTACCGGCAAGGAAATCTATTTAGAAGAAATTTATTTGACATATATGCACACATATCATAGCCCACTTCCAATCCAACTTTCTACACCAATACTGCCACCACATTAATTTAATAATTCCGGGCATTTACGATGTCCCTTTAGTGGCCGTCACTTCATCGTCAGCTTTAAGTGCAACTTTATTATCTTCCAGCAAAGTCTTTGTATCAGACAGGCAGGTCTTACTGAAATTGCGTGCTCGAGAAAACTTCATAGTGTTTTGCGTATTTAATCAAGCAATTTTACACTCGCGATAAGGCATGTATTGTCTTGTCTACCATCGAAATTAATTCTGCCTTCATCTGAATGGGCTTTTCTTCCTTAACTTCACCTTCTTTTACGACTTTCCATAAGTCTTTCCTGTGCAGAAAACTTCCAGCGCTCAAATTTATTTAATGGTGGATCGCGACCTACTGTAGTGTTTTCATTTGTTATATATCTCTTCAATCATTTGTCAAACATTGGAAACAAAAAACAATGTACACTTTGCCATAAAAAAAAATTAAATAAATTATAAAACAAAATTCCTGAATTTTTAGTGTGCGGTTTTCCTATACTTAATAATGACCTTGTTTGTCATTTATCGTATTTTTTATTAACGATTATTATATTAAAAAAATAATAAAAAGTAAACGTCAAGTGAAAAGGTCCGAAAGCATAATAATGGTGACTTTAAAAATTCAAAAAAAAAAATAAAATATATTTATGACTTTTGGAAAAGAGGGCTGAAATCATAAAATTTGAGGGCTTTGAGAGAAAGCGGAGAAGAAAGCAATACATGCACGTGCTCGTGTATGCAACAATTCATACGGGAACGAGCACGTTATTGACAAAATATTATTATTTATGATGTGCGACGATTTTGGAAATCGAACGAATGAAAAATAAATTAAGAGAGAACTGTTAAAGTGATTTATTGTACATATAAAACAAGAGCGAAATTACATCGAAATTCACTATCAATAAAAAAATGAATTCATTGATAAACAGTTAAAAATAAAAAATAATTTAAATAACAATCAATCGTTCAATAGGATTTATCAATCTTAAAAACCAATTTTTTTTTTTTTGAATTTATAATAATTATGTTTATAGAATGAAATTATTTTCCTTAAAATTTAAATTGGGCGCGTGGGCATTGTAGATGTGTTCTTCGAAAAATTTGGGTAATTTTCAAATTCTTTTCCAAAATTATAAGCGATATCTTCATTTTTGTCAAACCGAGAATGTTCACCACAGATACTACACAGTTAGGTGGACGGACAGACGAACATATGAATAAATAGACACACTTAAGCCGATCTAAAATTAAATACTGATCAAGAATGTATATGTATACTTTATGGGATCTTCGAAGCTCACTTCTGGGCGTTGCAAATGTTGTGACAAAATGAATATACATCTGATCCTCCGGTGATGGGCATAAAAAGGTAATGAAACAAAGAATTTTTGCATTATTTATTGTTCCATCATGTAGTTTTAACAATTTTATCTTCATTTTCATTGGTATTTTGTTTCATCGCTTAAGCAGGCGTTTAAAAGCGAAAGTTGCGCACAACCCGCAACCTTTAAAAAGTTTCCTTATCAGTGGAATATTTATAATAATTTATATAAGAACAAAAAAACGCACACTTACCATAAGTCTCAACACATTCCGACGCAGAATGAAATCTTTCATCCCTTTAGCTTTTGATATTTTTCTTCCTTTATGTATGTGATGGAAATGTAGTTAAACTAGTAGAACAACCTCAACACAATCTTTGGCCATTTCTCTTATGCTATCAACTTGGAAAAATCAGCAAACATTTGACACTTACTTTCACACACATACACAAGCAAATATATCTCGATTATTTTTGTCTTCCTCTCTTCGTACGACATTGATCCCCACCATCCACCTACTTTAGCGTCACTCGTGTAGAATTTAAATATCTTAAATACAACTTCTTTGGTTTCATCCTTAGCCACGATGAGATATGTTTGAACCGAATGAAAGGATTCTACTTGATACTATCGTGTGTTGTTTAAGGATTATCTTAAGTAATTGCCATCCATTGTTTTGCTAAAAAACAAACATTGCAAAAATTTGTAAATTTTAGGGTTAACCGTCACATCCTTTTATATCTTCTTCGCTAGACTAGCGATTCCATTCAAGACAACTCTCTGGTAATGCGATATTTATCTTGAAGCTTTGAAAAAATATTTATTTAAGCGTTTAAGATGTGGATACCATTGTGTCAATAAAGAATATTTAAGAAATTACTTTAAATTTTACTATAAAAAATTCTTGCAAAACTCCTGAAAAACTCACAAAGTCAGAGAAGAACATTTTTTTGTATATAAACACTAAATACCTTAACGATGCAATATTAAATTTATTAAATATATATAATTTCTTTAAAGATTTAAAAAAAAAAAACTTTTTTTGTCTAATATTAAAAACTAATATAAAGTGTATAAAGAGAGGTAAAGAAAGAAAAAGAAAACAATAATTAAATTCATTCATTCATTCATTCATGTATAAATAAAAATAAGAAAAAAAGAAAGGAAAAAACCATGTACACAGCTAGCACGGAGGCAGACCCACAACCGGTACACATCCAAGTTGCAACCCATCACAAACATGCAGAAGCTTGGCAACCGATAGCAGTAAACAACACCATGTAAATTTTGAACCATAGCCAGATGTTCAGATGCAAATTGCGCATATTAAGCAGAGTTCATTTGATGGACTTTAAGATGAAGTCCGATATTGAGATTATGTGATAGACATCGTTTAGGTTTCTGCAAACAACTCTGAAGCGATTAAACAGGTCGTAATTCTATTTACATTGACTCAGCTCAATGAAAATAAAGTGGCTAGACAAGCGGTTAGGGACATTACCCTCACCAAATAATGTGGACGAATCAATAATACCATTAACTAACTTAATTAAGAAAGAAACACCATCTATGTTTTTCAAGTGACGTTAGCGATAGCAGCAGCAACCCATGTTCATAAACGTGTCCCAACCCAAATTCCTAAGGGCAAACAACAAGAATGGCTTTTGAACAGATTCAAGTGAATCTACATAACACCTATAGGGGGGAGACCACACAACAGAGACATACCCAAGTCCTGGTCGAACTGAGCACTGATATAGCCTTTTTGTAATGTAAGGATCCTTGCCCTCTTTGGACCACCTCTTAATGAAGCCAAGCGCGGACCCAGCGTTAATTAAAGAGAGCTGAATGTGCAAATTAAGACGTAAGGAGAAGGAAGAAAACAGTTTAACATCGTCAGCGTACACGAACATTAACATCTGGCTGGATTTAATCACCGAGGGGCAACCATTAATGTATGAATTAAATAAAAGCGGTCCTAAGGGGGATTCTTGAGGAACGCTAGACGTCATTGGAAATTCATCATCAATGGTGGCAGCACAAATTTGTAGCTTTTAAGTTAATACAGAAAATAATTGCAACTTTTTGGAACTTCGACATAAAAGTACATATCTAACGGTTGCAATAAGATCCAAAATGTTCCTGTTTCATACCAAATACTCGTCAGAACAAAGCTAAAAAGAAACGAAGGGAAAATACAAAAAAAGCAATTGCTGGGGAAATTTCCGTTTAAAGCCTCTTTCTTTTCTCTTCCCACTTCCTTCGGTTTATTTGTGTTTTATTCCCTAATACAAACTGAAAAGGAGCCAAAATGGCAATCGAATCTACGCGCCTAAATATACACGATCGAATTAATTCGTTAATTTTTTAGATTTCAATGCAAGAAATCAAGGGAGTTGTGATAAAACACAAAAACCTGCTCAACGATTTTTTTTGTAGTAAAATTTTTTTTGCTTTTTTCTCTCACGCACCGTCAAAATCAACCCTACCAACGTGCGTTAACTGCATATTAGAAATGTGATTTTTCAATTAAAAGCTCATCTATATTCCAAGGCGAAAATATTTATGTAAGGAAAGTCACTCTCTGAGATTCAAATGCACGATGAATTTATTCCTACCAGACGGCAAGTGCTTACCAACAATACCAACAATATTGTTCCTTATTGACACTGTAAAGTTACAAAATTCGTTACTACCCAACATTCCCGCAATGATCGCTCCGAATGGGTGTACAGCAGCAGTTAATTTTTAGCTTAATGTAATAATTATTGTACAGTGATTGCTTATCATAGCTAAAACATCTTCGTTTAAGAGGGAAAGCAAGCATCTCGGTCGCATGTTTGATTGACGGTTTCAACAATTCCATACAATTACAGTCATTGCAGGCAGAGTTCTCTTAGCCGGTGGAATTCGTCAAAATTTCTAGCCTCTCTCTTCTATCGAGCCTATAAAAGATCAAAAGTAGTGCGTTTCTCAAAAGCAGCCAGATTCGGTTACCGCTAAAGATAGTTTTCTTCCTTGTTAATGCGTGATGATGAATATTGGTCAAGAAGAGTAAGACCTATGAGAGAAAAATGTTATTTATCTGATTTAGGATACCTTGGATTTGTATTTTGCGTAGACTTTGCGGAGGTGACACAGTTACTACTCCCGAAATTAATTTTGCGATAAGTGGTATAACATGAAACGCGCAATAAAGCATGAATGCATACCCGACAGAGATTTTGTCGATTCGCTTTCCGGAGGTGGCAGCAGAGACTGTATTGTGTGCCCACTTTCCGCAAAAATAGAATCTATATTTTTTAGAAAACACAATAAGAAGGTTTGTTAGCAGGAATTCTACCGCACAGAGATTTGAGCACGCGAACACTGAAGCTTGCTAGGCGCGATTCTTACTTATCCGACTACGTTTGTGGAAAATGAGTTTTTTACATTAGCGAAAATTTATACCGTCTGCGGCAGGTCCTTTCTCTTCGACGTGCTGACCAATTTCTGTCATACCAATTCCCAATCATACTCAAGCTAAGCCTCTATTTCGTCGACTATCTACACTTGTTTTCGAGAATTGCGCCCCGATGTCAAGCTGTTGCCTTTTATCCTATATTAGGTTGGAGGGAAGGCTCTGTCGTATTTTAAAGAAAATATTTGAATTCATTTATAAAAATACGTGTTTAATATTAATCATATATTATATATGCTCCGTCGCCGTTGCAGTATGCGGTCGAGCATTATCGTGGTGAAACCCTATTCTTTTTCTACAAGCTAATGCAGGCCTTTCTTCTTTGATGATCCGGCTGATTGCAGTACAGATCCGCGTTAATGGTTTTACCCTGTTTCAGCAACTCGTAGTACACTGGACCTTTCCTGTCCCACCACAAACAAGGCAGTACTTTTCGTTGATGAATACTTGGTTTTGGAACTGTTGCAGATGATGTTTCGGGTTTGCAGTAAGTTTTTTTCTCTTCTTACACGATCAGACAAATTCTTTTCCGTTTATTCATGTGGAATCCGAACACTTTGCTTTAACACGAACCCAGGAGATTCAATGTGATCTCCAACGGTTGTATGATGAATGCTTAAATCTTCTGCAATTTGTCAACTTATCAAATATGGATTAATTTGCAACATGGATCGCAAAACATCATTATCGATCTTGGATGGTCGTCCACTTTCACTGGACGATCACGATCACTTTCTTGGAGGCTCAGATCTCCGAAACGAAATTTGCTAAATCATCTTCGACAAGTACGAACATTTATAACATCTGATGCGGCGCCGCCGCTGTGAGTAACTTTCATCTAACGTTGTTTATGCGAGTGTATATACGACAGCGAAACGCACTTGGAATAGACGTACTTTAAGCTTGTCTGCCTATCTGTTTAACTGTCTTGTGTTTTTCTGTTCACCCTACATGTCGCAATTTTTGCGGCATTGCGGTGAAATTTGGCACATCGCCTTATTTTGGTCCAACTACGAACGCTATTGAATTTGGTTCGAATCGGACAACTTTTTCAACCACTTCCCACATAGCGTCTTATTTTGAAAAGTCTTTATACGTATAACTGTTAACTATAAAGTTTTGAGTTAAGTTGGCCACCATGTTACCAATTTCTGATTTAAGAAAACTTCTCCTTATCTCGTTTCATGTTTATATACCAAACGTGTGTCAAACTCTTGGCATTGCTGCAAAACTTATTTAAATTTTTATTTCATACCTGTGGGAATTTCGAGTGAATGAAAATTCACATAAAAAGGAAACATATTGAAAATCAGTATAAACAATAACATTAACGTGACAGGCGTTAAGTGAAGAATTAAAGGAAAATTCCTCTTATTTTCTCTACCTCTATCATTTTAGTCGAAAACAGAGGAAACATATTAAAAAAAAAAAAAAGAAAAAGCAAAACTTTGTAAATCTGAACAACTTCAACATTCGTTCAAAAATAGAAAGATTTTTCACACAAATATTAAAAATAAAAAAAAAGATAAAAATGCTAAAAGTCGACATCCGCTTCATGCAAGAAAGAAAGTTTCATTTTTTATCCCTCAAAAATTTCTATTTGATACTCGTTTTTCCATATCCAATACAATATCCATATACAATAGAGTAACAAACTTCTTCTAGTTCAAGTTGGTGTAAGGTTCTTCTTCTAGTTCAAGTTTGTATAAGGTTCTCGGACCTAACTGAATTATCTGTCTAATGTGAATATAATATGTCGTTTAATCTGAAGAAATGCAAACAACTAACTTTCTCCAAGATGAATCCGAATGCTATAGACTATTACATCGATAACCATTAATGGGATTGCGTTTCGAATTCCACTGACTCGAGAGTTGTAATTGATCCTAATGGGAAGTTCAACTTTGTAAAGGTTGCAATTTTCATTGCGTGGACCACTTTTGGACCAGGAACGTACGTCTTTCTGATTTGGAGTCTGGGCGGATTTGCTTGGGCGTCTCTTCTATTATAAAATTATTACGAGTTTAATTAAACGAGATAAGTATTCGCATTCCGACAAGATTAACCTACAATTATTGCCTTATAAAGCTGCCACAATACCGCATACGAAATAAATTATCGACCCCGAGTCGCCAACCCAAAAATACAACATTGAATTAAAATAGAGGTTTTATCAATTTTTTTTTTCGTTTACAATTTTCGTAAAATTTTACAGAGCAAACTTAGTTAGGACAATCAATATATGCGCTAACTACGTAGATATGAAACCACATTTTTGTGTAGACATACGTTTATTCTATGGAATTGATAAAAAAATAAAAATTTAATTCGAAGAATTGCCCATCGATAATCTGGCTGACAATTTCCGGATGCCATGTTAAAGAATTGACATCCTTTTGAGACAAACCAGTAATCGAACAATCGAACGAAGCGCCGCTCAGCAAGTGCGAGACGCATTGCGTATACAACAACAAGTAGGTGATAACCGGGAAGACTCGAGCCTGGTGAATAAGCCCCATTCGTATTTAGTGCTTCGAATACATTGTGATGATTAATGTTACCGGAAAAGGTATGAATAAAACCTCTACCACTTATTTATTCGAAAAACACAACAAATTTGAACTTTTTGCGGTATGAAAAAAACCTCCACCACATATTTTAAATTTGAATTGGTTGCAAGCTCCTATAAATTTTGAAAAGGTGGAAAGATAGAAAGCAAAAATATTATATAAAACGGGTATAGTAATTATACTAACCTCCTCCTTATTTGCGATGATTAACAACACGCACAACACATGCAAAGGCAAGCAAAGTTAGTGTTTTTGTCGCAACTCTTTCAGATCATTAAATAATGGATGTAACGCTTAAGTTTGGAAACTTAAATTACAATAAAATGTACTAAAAAACCTATGTTTAAGATTTTCTTTTATGACAACACAACAATCACTTGATTTTAGTTTTTTCACTTTAGTTAGCCATTCCTTATATCAAATTTACTTTATCGTTGATTTTTTATGACTTCTTAATGATGATACCCATATCATTATCAGCAGCTGCCTTAAGAGAATAAACTAAGACTAAAAACGTC
The DNA here is from genome assembly GCA_000688715.1 of Glossina pallidipes. Lineage (NCBI taxonomy): Eukaryota > Metazoa > Arthropoda > Insecta > Diptera > Glossinidae > Glossina > Glossina pallidipes. The sequence continues at coordinate 81,792 of KK500074.1, forward strand.
CTCTAGAGACATAAACGTTAAAAGATAAATAAGTTCATGTGACATTAGACGACAATCTAAAAGTCCTTATAAGCGAATGATTTTTATTTTTTATGACATAAACGTAACGAAAAGAAAGTGAATGTGGGCTACATCAAAAGTAAATACTAATATGAAGGGTGGTTATGAGAAAAATATGAAGAAAGTGAAAAAAAAATACTATAACCTTTCTGGTCACATTTTGCGTCGTCACTTTTACCACTTTCAAGAAAACTTTCGTTATAATTTTTTATTTTGGTGATTTTTGGTTTTTTCTAACATTTCAAGTTTATCAAAACATTGCCGAATACAGCATATGGAAAAAGTGATGAACACTTATGGTCAAGAGTGCAACAAAAATCAAATTAAATAAATTAATGTACAAGATAATATAGTCTGAGGCAAGAGCAAAGTCGATTACAAAATTAGGATGTAGCCTCGTACGACTATTCCGCCGAACAAGTATCGTTCCATTGGCCCTATTACGCAGGAGTGCTGTCGCAACAGCATATTGTCATTAGTAGAGTGAAACTAATCTGTCTCATGACGGTCTAAACCCAGCTCACATTTACTTGCATGGGTGAATAATCTAACGCTTGGTGTATTTGGCTTCACAATAATAGCAAGAACCCATATCAAGGGATCAAAAAGCTACGCCGCTATGAACGCTTGGCCGCCACAAGCCAATTATCCCAGTGATAACTTCTCTAACATCTCTCGTTAAAAACTCCTTGACTCAAAAGGGTCAATAGGCAGAGCTTTTGCTGTCCCTATGTGTACTGAACACTGAAGAGATCAAATCAGTTTTTGTCCTTTGCTCTATGTGTGATGTCCGTCCGCCCTGAGCCGGACTTGGGACACCTCCGTTATTATCCCTATCTGAAAATGTCCTCGAATTGGATTGAGTATTGGGAATTATACTAAATTCTGAATATTGGTTGAACAAGCAAACTTTTCTCTCTCTCTCTCTTTTATAAGTTAAGAACATTTCTTCTGTAAGTTGATTATAATCTTAAAAGAATTTATTGTATTAACGTTTTATTTGGGAATGTTAACGTCTACATAAATATATAATATAAACCATTTTCAAAACAAACATCCGTTACTTTTAAAAGTTTTGCATAAGCAGATTATTGCTAAAGTTTTGGGAAATGTGTGTACATTACGTAAAAGTAATTTGATAAATATAAATAATAGAAAAGGAAAACGATATTTTTATTTGTCGTGGTTTTTGGAAAATTCATGATATTTTTCTTCAAGAAATTTGAAAACCGATTCAAAAGCTGAACATGAAGTCCACTCATGCTTATTGTGACCTATTAAACAATAAGAAAGAAAAATCAAATTAATTTGAAGACAAATCTTTCAATGTGCATTATGTGAATCCGTGTGGTGCTATTTGTCTATCGTCACGAAATTATATATTGCAAATGAGAAATTAAAAGTACAGAAAACGTACTCGTAGCTTTCTATAATTGTAATCTATATTAAATGTATCAAGTAAAGGTTCGATCGGTTCGGTTAAATGTAACAAACAGGCGGACGAAATTGTTAAAGAAAAACAATCCAAATGATTTCATGCATGATTTTAGGCCAGCAAGAAAAGAGTTAAAAGATTAAATGTATAGCCACGCTGTCCGCGCAGTATGTTGCTTTTTAGAAGCTACTGTTCCTAAATCGGATAATGAAACGCGATGCAATATAGTCATAATTAAAATGATGTGTATAAAGGACACACCTCAGTAATCTAATCAAAGGTTATTATGTAAATAATAAGTTTTCTCTTTTTCACTAGAGACTGAAGTAAAATTTAGTAACCAACACAAGTTGTTAAACCGCTAACTGCGATATCAATGGACAAACAGGCGTAACTAAATCGGTTCCCTTGTTCACGATGAGCAAACACGTATATGAACTTGTAAAATGCATATGCATTATGAGCGTATGATAAAGATGTTTAAACACCTCTAGTAGAAAAATGGAAATTTTAATCAGTTACCTGCTGAAACCATTTTTATATTCCCTTTGCCTAGTTCGATTTCTGTGTCCAGAGGTTCATTGCTAGCAATCCAGTTGCAAGTTTTTTCAGATATAATTTCTTTTACACTTTCGTTCAGTACATAAAGAGCTGCGTCCGTAAAAGCTATGGCGAATACATATTTGTTAAAAAAGTCAGGGAACCGTTGAGCCTAAATTTGTATATAGAGAAAAAGGGTGTACATAGAAATTGCTTTTCCTTTTTTTATTTAATTGTTTACCAAATCCAATGTGACTGCTCCTCCAGCGCTGTGTGCTACAATAGCTACTGATTCAGGTTCACAATCCATTACGTATTTCTCCCATACATAAATGGCATGAGCAGCGGCTGTATTTAAGCCAGTTATAGGCACACGCTTGCCATCTACATTGCGATAATTATCGTTTGTGTTGGTTACTAAAATATCATAACCGAGTTCTTGAGCTCTCCTTATGTAAGGCAATTGAGTGCCATGGTCCAAGGAATTATTAATTATCAAACTGAAAAATAATGTAAAATTATTATTTTTCTTTTCGCTTATCATCGTCTTTTAGCCAAAAACCGCTACAAAATCCAAAATTCATTGCATTAGAATTTATAATGAATCGAAAGCCAAGCCGAGCAACTTTTGTTAATTACAGAAGCGAATTTTTCGTTGGCAATGCATAATGCGGGGCAAGTTGTGTCGCTTAAGAAGTTAATTGCCTTCATTAACAAGGCTGAAATCGATCGATCTTTCATAATCGCATTTCTTTCATTTTGCTACACTCTTAAAATGACGAATCGACAATAGGCTCTAAAATGAGCACAAAAATATTGCGAATCTTGCTTCGGAACACCACATCTGATCTTCACAAAAAAACTAAAAAATTTAATCCTCGTTTAGTCACTGGATTAAGGAAAGTTATGTTCTTATGTTTAGTATATAGCATGTGGTCTATACCTTCTTTATCTTTCCTATAAGCTGTATGTTTCAACATGCACAGTCGAGTAAAGAGAATCGACAAACCCGGTAACAAACACGGCTATACCTCCTATACTTTTACAAATATAAATATCAAAGCGAATAGCCATGCTACCTTCTTGCCCATTGTCCAGCTCGCACAAATCCACGGCCATGAATGATGACAATTAACTTTTTAGGTTTATGCAAATGCTCGGGAGAGGTGAAAAAAAAAGTCGCCTCTTCCAGAGGTGCCGTTTCTGGTATATAAGTACGTGATAAACCGTTTTTCTCTAATAAATCGTAAACAATTTCAGGAATTTGCTAAAAAGAAGAAAATGCAAACATTAATCACACACGAATTATTCCATGGACAACAAAACCAAGCATTTACGTCAGCCAGCTTTTCGTAATGGGCCTGATTTTTCTCCTGATCTTGAAAAACGTCAAATTCAAAAGGTTCATCGCTCACTTTCCCGAATTTATCGATTTTGCGCAACTGACCAGCTGAAATTTCACACAATGAAGCCACAAATTAAAAGAAATGTGAACTAACCCAAAATCAATAAGGGAAACTTGATGCTTTACCTTGGTTGAAAGCGTAACCAAGTTTTATTAATTCCTTTTCCGCTTTTGATAAAGTATTCGATGTCGAAGAATATTCGCTCATATTAAAGCGTAATGTCAGCAAAATTAACTTTCGATTTTAATTAACTGCTTTTGTTTGTGGTTGCTTTATCGACACCTTTTGCAAAGGATTTATTACTAAACAATTTATATTTATATATCCTCTTTAATCTGCAAATATTTCCTCATTAATTAAAGAGAAGAGAATTCCAAAAAAGCGAAATATATAAACAAGCCGTCATTTCGGGGTTGCCAAGCCTAAGTGGAAATCCAAAAACCATGATAAAATAGTTCTATCAATTAACTGTAGAGGACATTATACAACAAGTTGATGGATGTTTCATGTTTCATGTTTCATGCGTTCTACTTTTTTAATAAAAATTCTGAAATGTTGTTTGTTTTCAGTAAAATTTTGTTTTCTATAATTGTTAATCACCGTTGCATTAGTTTTCGTTAATTAAAATGAGTCCTTTTTTTTATTAGATGTAACGTTAGTTAAGAGCCGGCCGAACTTGATAGTGAAGCACTGCCGCTACTGGCAGCAAATAGTTGACGTAAGTTTGAGAAGAAACCCCAGATTTTACTACCTATTGATCCCAAAAATTCGAGAATTTGCAAATCTGGGCCTTCGTTAATCATTTCACGTTCCTCCTCGGTTTCGATAGCCGGTGAAGTGTCGTTATTATTTTCTTCATTATTCATTTCGCTTTCACTCAGTACATAATGATGACGATTCGATTGGCCACGCAGGGTATGATTAAGATTTCCGCTACGTGCATGATCAAGTAAATGTTTGACAGGCTCCAAAACAGGTATACTTTGTTTTATACGCAACCACGAAGTCCTGTTCTGTGGAGAGTCATATTGTTCTTTAGTACGAATACTATTTTCCAATGTATTTAATTCTGTGCTTAATACGTCATCATCTTGGAATTTATTAATTACTCCATTTTCTTTAATTAAATTATTATCAAGATCAAACTCAGCATATTCTTGGCGTTTGTTTTGTATTTGAAATTTGTTTTCTTTATTTTCCTGTTCATAATTAGCTACACGAGAATTGAATGCTTCGGTGGAAGTAGCATGCAAGGCTTTACTGTTTTGCACTGCGATAGTCTGTAATAAATGAGTAATAAAATTATTCTTCTCTCAGATTTCATGTTTAAATAATGCATTAATATTCTATAGATGAAATGTTGACATTAACGGCCTCCTAATTTTAATTACGTTTATTTGCACGTAAATGAAATATTTTGTTAATAATGACTTTTTTTCCAAATCTGTTTTATTAACGTTTTGTTAATCAATAAAAATGGATTATATATATAGATATATATTAAATTGTCGAAAACTTTTCAATTTTCATAAATTCACTTCAACCATTCCGTTTGTATTCACAACAGTTGTATTAACAATTACTATTAAGTGATTCTGCAGTTACTTTCATGTTCAATATTTTCGAGCCGACTTTAGGTGCGTTGAACTGTTTCATAAAATAATTCATAACCACATTCTTGTGTCCTACAGCAAAGGCGGTAAGATCAAGATAAGCTTTTCAGAGTCATTTATTTTTCCAATCTAAGTATGTCTATTCGTCAGTATGACCAATGTCCTATCGGTTTCAATTGTCGGGATATGTAAATCATATTTGACGCACATATAAATGTGCGAACGAACTTCGAAAAATGTACACTAGTTCTTCTTTTGAGACTTAGAATTAGCTGCAAAGCTTATAGACTTCGGTGCACCACGATCGATCCCGCTTAAATCTCATTGCCATAACAATCTCCCGCAAGGTTTAGCTTATGATGTTATTGTTGTTAGGTTTCTTACTTTATTTTACTTACTACACTTTCTCGCTTTTTTATCTGATTTGGTTCTATAAATTACATCAAAAAAGAAGCGTTTTATTGTAGCAACAAGAAAATATTACAATTGCCATTATTTCATCCTTCTTGAATATATTTATTTTTTTTTAATATACTTTGCACTAGGCACCGTTTCGGACGTTAACTACCATTTACAAAAAATATTGGTTGAATCTATCATTCGAAGTTCTTTTATTTACTATACTTTGACTGCTATATTAGCAAGTGGTTTATTAGAATCTATTCTTATTATACATATATATAGATATTGTATTATGGTGTTCATGCCAAATGACATTTTTAGCAGACTGCTGTATAGGTGCCCTGACTTGTGGTCTCTAGATAAGAGACACGTTCGTTGGGAGCTAGCTGGCAGGGAGTTGGCGGACAGACTTAGTAATAAGCTAAACCAGCGTGTAACCGCAGACGATGTCAAACACAAGATAAAAATTGTTAAAAGGGGGCTTAGAAAGTTAGATAAGAAACAGGGGACCACACGAACGTTCTATAAATGTAATTTTTATCCCCAGTTAGCATACGATGGCAATAAGAGTTCTTTTTATAAAGTTCGGATAAAGAAAAAATGCTGTCGGGCTAATGCTGTTTGTTTGCTACGAAATTCAAAAGTTTGGTTCTTATCAAAAGCGTTTTTGGTATTCCGACTTCTTATTGCTTCCCAAATGTATAAAAGAAAAAACACAAAATCAGACATCCATGATACTCACTCACATTTATTGCCAACACCGTCATTATAAAATACCACATTTTTTTTTTTTGTGTTAACTTGAAATCCACAATGTTTTCCAAATAACGCGTTCAAGTTTGGAGGAAATATTTCACTTACAGCCGTACACTATAATTAACAATCTTCAACTGAATGCTGTGCAAAACATACTAAGTAAAGAATATCAAGACAATAGCATTTATTGTGTTCATAGTCGAAAAGCATAAATTTAATAAATTTGAATTCGTAATGCGTACAAATTTTAGCCAAACTCTTCGCCGCCTCATAAGATACCGTGAAGTTAGTATTTAGCGAAAATAACTTAACCATTGACTGCAATTGATGAATAACTAACAATTCCGAAGACTATTTATATAAGTACGTGTTGTTATATGTTGTGTATGGTAAATAATAGAAAAAGAAATGTCATGAAGCACACTTCTTTAGGAAAACACCTTACAACTTAAAAAAACACTGTAGCAGAAACACACTGTAGCAAGTTAGAAAACTGTTTTCACAAATTAGCATTTTTTAGGTTTTTCGACAACTAAAGCAAGCCTTTGCTTTTTTCATGAACTGTCTTATAGAACTTTCGAAATAGAAGCTTTATTTCTCTAATATTGTCTTCTTGAAAAAACGAAAAAAATTCCGACGTTATCTCTTCCGTTAGTGGCAAAATTTTTCGTATATTTTTTTTTATGCTGGAAAATGCAAATACTTGGAAAATTTTCAACTACATTGCAAGTAAGGATTTAAGCATCGAATGCGAAAAAATCATATTCTTTTTTTTCTAATATTTGTTGCATTTTATTTTTATATTTCGTAGTTTACTAGAAGACTATCATGTAATTTCAGTTCGGGACGTTACACCTCGTTGGTACCGACAAATCAACCTCAAGGTCATATTAAATCTGAATTCTCTCGTCCACGTCTCTATTCGACCAAATCGGAAAGTGATAATCAAAAATGTGTCTCCTTAACGGATGACCGTTTAAAGCTATCGAGTCCGCCCAGCGTGGACCGTTTAAAAGTCGAAAAGGTTTTGTCTGTGGCTATACGCGATCTAGCTCCTCTGTGTTGTTCTGGTGCGATGAAAATGTTTTTAATACCTCTGAGTGAAACTGAAGATGTCATAGAAAATGCTTTAGCTTCAGTATTTATGTCTACATGTCATCATAAAAAAGTCAAAAACGTTTATGTATTACAGCAGTTATCAGAGATATGTGATAACTCACTCGGAAGAGAAACAGAGACGATCTCGAAAAAGGCAAATCTCGCCAAAAATACTGGCTTAGTACTACACAAACAAAATGAAATTAATGCTATGGAACAATTTAAAAGAGATATTAAAAATGCTGAAAATATTTCGAGAAAAGATCCTATAATGTCGTTTCAAATTGAGCAGTTATTAGACTTCGCACAGGCAAGACTGGCAAATGAAATCAAGGAGAACGGCATTACTGGGAGAACTCAGAACGCCTTAACGCGTTATGTAAGATTCGGAGACAAAAGCTCTAGTGCGCCAGCATTTTCAGCTAGTTCCGACAATTTTGTAAGACTCTATTCTACTACAGCCTGCTCAACAAAGCTATTCAATTCTCACATAGTATGCGTCGCAGAGAAGGCACCTTTTGCCCAATTGCCTCTACAGGTTTGCGGTTCAACCAGCAGAAGTTTTACAAGAAAATTGCAGCAGAAAAGCTCTTTAAAGGAAACTCCTTTATTTAAACCTAAATATGAGCTTCGTCTCAAATCAGATAAATGCAAAGAAGATCCATGTAAAGAGACCCAAGAATGCCCTGATACTTGCAAGGATGAACTTGAAAAGGTCGATCATAATAAGAAATTAGATAAATCGAAATCAAAAAAGAGGAAGCCGACGGGTTGCAACATAAAGAGTATCCTAAAGAAAGACGGGGATAAAACAAAAAATGCTAGTTCCAGCAATAAAGTAATGGCGATCCTATCTGGCATTCCACGGAGTGACGTTCACGTTGCCCGGATTTCAATGAAAGCTGCTTATTCGAAAATTGCTAACAAATCGAAACGTATATTCAGAAGCGAGAACAGCAGTTTGTTGTCGGGCTTCGATCCATCCGAGGGTGATAACTCAAGCAAACGGCTGTGTTCAAGAGCCGGTGGGCGAAACCAGATCAATGACGTCTTTGAAAACAACGATACTTGCACCGACAACAGCTCAAGACGACGGAGAGCATCGAGTGCAAGAGGAGAAGGCAGGATCCAGCGTAGTAATTCTTACACACGCAGGAAGCAACACGGCAGTTCGTTCTCGAGCTTTGATCCTTGCGAGAATGATATCGCGAGCAGATGGCAATCGTCTAGCTTAAGACTCGGACGGCAAAATCAAACAAGTGATGCCTCTGAGAATAGCGATCCCTGCGCCATCAAGAGCTCCAATCAGTGGAGAGCGTCCAGTGCAAGAGGCGAAGGCCGAAGCCCTTTGGAAAGTTCACCCTCGGACAGCAGCAATGATTTGTCAGGTTTCGGAGATTTTGGTAATAATTCGTCTTCCAGCAGTGACCCTTGCGTAAGCGATAGCTCAAGTCGATGGCAGCTATCCAGTGCTAGAGTGGAAGTGAGAGACCCACTCACTAGTTCATTCTCGAGCAACAGCAGTACTACGTCAGGTTACAGAAGTCAGGGCGGCAATTCGTCCTCGAGCCGCGACATCTGCGCAAGCAATAGTTCGAGTGGATTGCGATCGTCGATTTCAAAAGGCGAAGACAGAAGCCCACGCAGTAGCTCGGACTCACGCTGCAACAGCAATTGTTGCGAAAACGACCCATGCGCCTCTGATAAAAGTATTGGTTCCTCAGACTACATGGGCCAAGGCAACAGTTCATCAAGTTGCGATCCCTGCGCAAGTGATGATCCGAACCGATGGGAATCAGCGAGTTCCCGAGGTGAGGGCAGAAGTTCACGAAGTAGTTCTTCCATGCGACGAGCCAGCAATTCTTGCGAAAGCAGTGACCCGTGCGAGGGTAGTTCATCTGGTAGAAGCAATGGTGCGTCAGGTTACAGAAGCGAGGGCAGCAATTCTTCTTCGAGCTGCGACCCCTGTGCATACGATAACTCGGACCGAAAACAATCCATGGGTACCAGATTCGAGGATAGAAGCCGGCGCAGCAGTTCAGCTTCAAGAATGAGCAGCGATTCCTGTGAAAATAATGACCCATGCGCGAGTAGTGGTTTATCCTCTGGTAGAAGTAGCAGTTCGTCTTGCTACGAAAGTCAGGACACCATTTCTTCCTCGAGTTGCAACCCGTGCGCAAGCAATAGTTCGAACCGATGGCAACCATCGAACGCAAGAGGCGAAGGGAGAAGCGCGGGTGGTAATTCACCCTCGCACCGCCGCAGCAATTCTTGCGAAAACAATGATCCATGCGCAAGCAATAGGTCATCGTCCGGTAAACGCATGGATTCCCCAGGCTACAGGAGCCAAGGCAACAGTTTATCAAGTTGCGATCCCTGCGCAAGCGATAATTCGAACCGATGTCAATCAGCGAGTTCCCGAGGCGAGGGCCGAAGTTCACGAAGTAGTCCTTCCATGCGACGAGCCAACGATTCTTGCGAAAGCAGTGATCCATGCGCGAACAGTAGGTCATGCTCTGATAAACGCATGGGTTCGTCAGGGTACAGAAACCAAGGCAGCAGTTGTATTTCGAGCTGCGACCCTTGCGCATATGATAACTCGGATCGAAGACAATCTTCGAGTGCCAGATTCGAAGGTAGAAACTCACTTAGTAGTTCATACTCGCGGCGTAATAGCGACTTCTGCGAAAACAATGATCCATGCATGAGCAGCGATTCTGGTAGAAGTATGGGTTCCTCAGACTACAGAAACCAGAACAGTAATTCTTCATCCACCTGTGACCCTTGTGTAAGCGGTAAATCGAGCGTGCGGCAAACTTCGGTGGCAAGATTCGAAGGAAGAAACCAACGCAGTAGTACATCTTCGGGCCGCAGAAGCGATTCATGCGAAAATATCGACCCATGTGCGAACGGTAGTCAATCCTCTGGTAGGAGCAGTAGTTCCTCAGGTCACAGAAACCAAGGCAATAGTTCGTCCTCTTGTTGTGACCCCTGTGCGAGCGATAATTCGAGGGGATGGCAATCGAATAGCGCAAGACCAGAAGGCAAGAGCCACCACAGCGGTTACTCTGCACGCGATGGTGATAATTCCTGCGAAAGTCGCGACCCTTGCGCGAGCAGTAGCTCGTCTTCGGGCAGAAGCAACAATTCGTCAGGCTACAGGAGCCAAGGCAATAGTTCGACCTCATGCTGTGCCCCATGCGCGAGTCGTAACTCGAGCGGACGGCAGTCGTCTGATACTGCTTTCGCTGTTTGCGAAAGCAACGATCCATGCGCGAACAGTAGTTCATTTTCTGGTAGAAGCGACAACTCACCAAGCTACAGGAGCCAAGCTACCAGTTCTTCTTCAAGCTGTGATCCTTGCGCGAGCAATGATTCGACCGGGTGGAACTCAAGTGCAAGGTCCGAAGGCAGGAGTCAGCGCAGTGGCTCGTCGTCTGGCGTAAGCAGCGGGTCTTGTGAAAGCAACGATCCTTGCGCCAGCAGTAATTTCAGCCGGTCGCAAGCGTCGGGTACAAGATCTGATAGCAACAGATCCGAAAGCAATAGAGCAGAGGGCAAGAGTCAATGTAACAGTTCATCATCTGGTAAGAGTCAGCGCAGTAATAGTTCATCAAGTAAGGGAAAGCGCAGCAGCTCCAGTGCTGGGAAGAGTAAGAGTAAGAGAAACACTTCATCTTCTGCTAAAGATAATAAATCGTCGAAAGCAAAGGCACAGGGCAAGTCATCCTCATCTCTTTGCAAAAACGATGGAAACAAAAAAGGTGGGGAAAAGAAGGCTGACCCTTGCAAAGAACAAGAAAAGAAGTCAGATGCTAAATGCAACAAAGATCCTTGTGCGGACAAATCAAAAGATAAAAAGTCAAAATCCGCAGATCTTTGTAAGAAAACGGATAAAAAGGAGGGCCAAAAGGATGACAAAAAAAGCGGCAAAAAATCGGATCTTTGCAGCAAAGACGAAAAAAAAACCGACAAGAAAGCGGATCCTTGCAGCAAGAATGGCGGAAAAGGCGACAAGAAAGCGGATCCTTGCAGCAAGGATGGCGGAAAAGGCGACAAGAAAGCGGACAAAAAAGGAGATAAAAAAGTGGATCCTTGTAGCAAGAATGTCGGAAAAGGCGATAAAAAAGCGGATCCTTGTAGCAAAAATGACAAAAAAGGCGACAAGAAAGCGGATCCTTGCAGCAAAGACAAAAAAGGAGATAAAAGAGCGGATCCTTGTAGCAAAGATGACAAAAAAGGCGACAAAAAAGCGGATCCTTGCAGCAAGGATGACAAAAAGGGCGATAAAAAAGCGGATCCTTGTAGCAAAAATGACAAAAAAGGCGACAAGAAAGCGGATCCTTGCAACAAAAATGACAAAAAAGGCGACAAAAAGGCTGATCCTTGCAGCAAAGATAACAAAAAAGGCGACAAAAAAGCGGATCCTTGCAGCAAAAAAGACGACAAAAAGGCTGATCCTTGCAGCAAAAATGACAAAAAAGACGACAAAAAGGCTGATCCTTGCAGCAAAAATGACAAAAAAGACGACAAAAAGGCTGATCCTTGCAGCAAAAATGGTAACAAATCTGACGGTAAAGGTGACAAGAAGAAGAGCCCCTGCGGTGTTTCCCAGAAAGATAGCAAACCTAAATGTTATTCAACATTTCCAGCTGCAGGGTTTGCTGCAGCAAGTAAACCTACCCTTAGCTTCGAAAGGTTATTTGCTTCCAAAGGAGCTTCTGATAAAAATGCTAAGGAGCAAGGAAAAGGCAAATGCAATTTGATTAAAGAAGTCAAACCAGCGAAACGAAAGCCTGATCCCAATGCACGTCCTAAAGATAAAGTGAAAGACGATTGTTACAAAGATGACGCCGACAGTTGCAGAAAGGACGACCCCAACAAACCTGGATGTCGTAAATTTTCAACGTACTCTGCTATAAGCCTGCGTAAATCACTCGACTCTGCGTTCAAACGTTCATTTGTTACTTACCGTATTAGTCCGAAGTTTTCAATTTCAAATTTCGCGTTTTCAAGACGTCATAAAAGCGACAAAGGGGGGAAGCGAAGTAGCAACGCTAGCAAAGTGATTTCTGAACTTAACGCCTTTAAATGCAAGATCTCAAAAGCGGTAAAACCTAGATATCGCAGGCCAGATCCCAAAGCACGTCCTAAAAACAGACTAACAGTGTGTTATACTGACTTTGACAATGAGTGTCCAAAAAAACTGTGTAAAGACCCAACCACAACATCCTGTAAGAAATATGCTAAAAATAGAAAGGGAGTTGGTTCGAAAACTAAGAGTAAGTAACAAATTAAAATTTTACTTTTCATCGCGTCTCACTAAACGTATTGAATTATGTTTGTCATTACAAGGTAGAAAATAAAAACTCAATATTGTTGTCGCCGTCTATTTTCCCATCGCAACGCTCCGTCAATATTTTAACAATTGGACGACACTTCAGTCAATCTGCTATTCTCCACTTTTGTTCTCTATTAAAAGCCGACTTAAACGCCGATCAAGACTGTAAAGTTGAGCCCTACAATTCTATAATACGTAGGAACAATGAAATAATCAAAATTGAAAAAGCATGTGAAATCAAGAAAGTATGTGCAGCCATTCCAAAATTTAGCGCCTATGGTAAGTTGAGAACGCGAAACTTTTTACTAAGCTTCAAGAACGTCTGTCTTGAACAGTATTAAAATGTGAATTGTGTTCACTTATTCTTACAAACTCTCAAACGATATAGTGAAGATATAGTGTGACAAAGCGGTTTCGGTTCATTTTATTTCAATTTGTATAGATTTCATCTTATTTCAGATGTTTTAGTACGCATTGGTGAGGTGGCCATTACTGGTTCAGACATTCACGTTTATGAACATGGTAGCATTAATAGCGCAAACATTTCGTTGGGCCACGACGCTACTGGCATCATAGAGGCAACTGGAGAATGTATACACAGTCTTCGTAGAGGAGATCGTGTTGTCATGGAATCCAGTCTGTCTTGTGGTATATGCGAGTTCTGCAAGCGAGGTGTATACAATATGTGCAATAATATTATCTACAATGGCTTTTTAATGAAATATCAAGTACATCCAGCCGACTTATGTTACAAGTTACCTGACTCTGTTGACATGGCGGAAGCAACACTAACACAAACTTTAGCTCAAGGCTGTCAAGCAGTTTTCAAAGCACACATTACACCCACCACAAACGTACTAATCATGGGATCATCAGCCATTGCGGTTGCTTCGGCTTTTTGTGCTCAGGCAATAGGTGCGAAGAATGTAGCCTTTGCTTGCACCATGCCCACTCCTCTCGCGTCAATTCATGATGATTTTGACTTTGACTGCGTACGTTATGATGTTTATGGCGACTACGGTGAGATATTGGAAGGCATCTTTTGCACTTTTCAGGACTGGCCCGACGTCGTCATCAATTGCGCTATCAACGAACGGACAATGAATATAGCAGTCATGTGCTTAAGGCCTTGTGGAACGTGTGTATTAACAGAATGTGAATCAGAGGGTGTATGTTTTAATGCGTTGGATGTACTCATGAAAAATATACGAATAATACCCAGCTTTCGTTCAAAGAACATGTGAGTTTTTACATAAGAGTAAACAATGGTCTAGTAAACAATCATTACCTTTGTCAGGTTTGCCACTGCAATTCATCTTATCAATTCAGGCCGTGCACCAATGAATAAAATGATTGCTGCCAAATATCGATGGTCAAATATCGAACAAGCTTTTGCAGCTGCGCAGTCTGAATCAAACTATGGTTATAAAAAGGTTATTATTCAATGCGGGGAAGATTAAAAGAAACGAGCGAATTATTTTTGAAAAAATTGGAACAAATCAGCTAAATATATTTTATATGTATTTTTAAGTGCCATTCCTTTCTAGATATTCTTTAGCATAACAATATATGAAATATATATTTATCAGTAACATGCTAAATAGGAGAATTTTATTTTACTTCTGGTGCACAGTGATGTCCATGACTTTTTTACAATCATAATCATTTCTGCTACTGGAAAGATTTCCCTGTATGCGATGAGTAGTTGCGGAATTGATTTGCATTCCTAATCTCAATTTAAATTTTTATATGTCGTCCTTATGGACTGAATTCTCACTGTACACAAATATTCATTTTTTTTTTTTTTAATAAAAGCGGAACTTTTTTTGTTTTGTAATGATGTAATACGGATTTCATTATTGCTTTTTTTCCACTGCTTTTTGGGAAAATATTTAAGGCTTTTTCATTTTATGCGATATTTTGAAGTTGGAGAAAATATCTACAAATTTACCTTGTTTCATGTGTTTTTTACACGCTTTTTTTAACGATTTTCTAAGGAACCTATCTACCGTACAAAGCAAGGGTTGGTAGTGAGTATGTGTAAATAATGTATGCAAGAAGGGATAAACTAAAGTTATGAATTTATATATAGTCTACGAAAAATTTGTAAATTGGATGTTTCACTTAGTTTAGAGAGTGTAAGTAAAGCGAAGCTACATATGGAAACCAATGTTTCATTGTTGTCTATGTCTATCTAATGGACCATACCAGATAACAGTGAATACTAATAAAGGTAAAAGGCGACAGGTAGAACAAGAATGTTTGCTTAGCGATTCACCTTTGCACACGTGCATGCTTATTGATTCAGGTTTGCACATTTTGCTTTAATAAAAATGAAAATTTTGATTTCGTAGGATTTAAAGCCTGACAAAAGCGAAGATATTTACTTATTTATTTCTCTAGTTAATTTGATTAAAATATTTTATTTATTCTTTTCTTTTGAAATCTTTATAGTATTTAGGCAAAAATTTTAGCAAGTAAACCAAATTGTTCACGCAAAACTGCAAAATTCCATACTCTTTCATAAGTCTAAATTTTATTTATTATTTTATTTTATTAGTTTCATTACAGTTTATTTAATAATAATATAATTTATTACAATATTATATAGTAATGTTATATAGTAAATAAAATAAATATTTAAAAATTAAACACAACGCATTTCATCAATTCACTTTATTGTCATTATTTCTTTGAGCGCAGTACGAAGCTCGCCAGTTATTTTTTAAAGCTGATTATGCACGAAGTTGTATCGGGATCTTTTTCTATTTCTTGAAGGAGCTATTTCCTATTCCCTATTTCCTATTGATGCACAGAGTTCATTATTATTACTCATCATATATATATGTTTACAGGAGACAATTTTTTTGGGAGGTAGCATTTAGTTATAAGTTTTTATTATTATTTTGAAATTTTAATTTAAGTTTTTTTTATAAATTTGAAATATTATTATTATTACTTCGAAATCTCGAAAATTATATTTTTAACCAAGTGTTCGGCCTCACAAACAATGATGCGTTGATAAATTCCGTATGGAAAGCACAGGCAATGTTGCCATAACAATTTGTTAGACATAAAACTAAAGAAGTCAACATAAATGTAAATAACAAATATATAAAAAGCAAGTATAAGTTAATTGATGTAAAAATAAATTATATCCTTGATTGATTAATGAAATGGAGAAGAAATGAAAAGAAAAATGAATTTAAAAGAAGCATAAACGACCTAAACCAATGCTTAAATAATTTAGTTTAACAAATATGTTTAAAATTGGAAACAAATCGCTTTTATTGCTTCTTTATCATTTCTTATAAACTACACTACAATTTTAAATATAATATAATATACATACAAAGCTATTCTAGCGTTGGGACTTTTGCCGACTTTTTACAAAACTTTATGGCAACAAGGGTGGCAACACAACGTATTGCATTCTGTTAAATGGCAATAAGGGTGGCAACACAACATATTTCATTCTGTTAAATGGCAGCACATGAATTCTTTTTAAAAAGCTTTATTAGAAAAAAACTGTTCCTTAGAAAGTTTTAGTACAAATAACGCACAAGAAGAAATGAAGAAAATTTTTTTAAGTTTATAAATTATTTATCTAATTTATGTTTATCTTACGCTATAATACATTTTCTTTATATTATCTGATTTGAAATATTATTTGTAAGAAATGAAAAACAAGCAATAGAAACCGATGTTCCATAAAATTGAGAATCGTTGTGAAAAGCACAATGAAATTGAGAGAAAGTCTGATTTTGAACAATGAAATTGAGAAGAAGTCTGAATTTGTACATTCAAAGCACAATAACAATGAGAAAAATTAAATGAGCGAGTCTGAATTTGCACTTGTTCGTAAGTCGTCATAGCAATAAAAGAAATTTGCTTTCATATTTTCATCATTCATTGCAGTTTGCTTAAGAAACATAAAGTTTATTTTCGATGGCGCAATTTTACATACAAGAGATTCAGTCAGTCCAATCTGTCCACAGACTGAAAACTAGTTCACTAAAGGCTTCAAATAATTATTGTCTATGTCAAGGTTGAAATATATTCTTCAAATTGCTTTCTTACATAGTGATAAGTGGTAATTTCCAAATCATGGATCAATACACAAAAGTACATATAATATATATATCCACATACATAATCACTCTTCTTTATCACTAATCAATAAACAAGCTTGTTTACTATTATATTAAATTCCTTATTGTTATTTTTCATGAATTTTTTGTTTATGTTTACATTGATTTCTTTATTTGGGTTCTAAAAGCATATGTTTTTATTTACCTTTTCCTGTAATACGGTAGCGCGGCTGCCCATTGTATTCATCACTTGGCAATTTTTATCTCGAAAACGAAAATGACATCCCATCATATCAGCCCCCTTTCCGTTGTCAACTATTCGCTCATCTAATTTACGGCAATATGAGCGAAGTTTCATTGCGCTAGCAGCTATTAAGTTTTATACTGTTTAGAACCTCGAAGACAGCTAAGCAGCGTTGAACATGGATATTATTATATGCCTAGTTATATTTAACCTTATTTATAAAAATTTTGCATGGTCCAAAAATTTGTAACGTAATTATGGTTTTAACTTTCTGGTTCAATTACGAATCGTCGACTTTTTATCGCATATTTGAAAGGTTGTTTTTACTTATGTTCGTTTAAATGAAAGTGTAGCAAATTCAGCGAGTCGTATTGTACGCGCTTTGCCAAAAAAATTCTAAGCCCATACTAGGGAAATTTCTCAATAACCGATCATAAAAATCAAAAGATAATAAAGCGTTTTGCATTTATTAGCAGTTTGAATAAATTTTTATCATTTTTATTTTATTTTGAAGTAAATCATATATAAAACGTATAAATAAATGTAACATGTTAGCTTTGAAAAGGTATACCTGCGTTCATATTTACAAATAATCGAAATCATATACATCAAATCTATTTCTCTCCGCTTCCCATCGCCATATATCTTCCACGAATGTGACTAATTAATATTTTTTATGAAGACTAAGTTTATTTCAAGAAAAAAAATGTAATGTGTGCATACTTATAAATAACACGTTTGACATCTTTTAACTTTTATTTTTTATTTGTTTTCAAAAATTATTGATAGTTTTTCTTTTTATTGAGTCAAAGACTTTTGGCAACTTGCTCACTCTCCCACAATAGTCTGTCCGAGTTGTCACAAAAGAAACCATCAGCGCGTATTTTTGCAAGTATCAAGCATGTGTCAAAAATGCCATGGCAAACAAAAGAAGTACAGAAGAGGGAAAAGATAAGTATTCAGTTGAATACATTGCTGAAACTGTGTTAAAACGGCCCATTTGTTTACAAAAGACGAAAGTCTGTTAAATAGATCGAAAATCTGTGAAAATTGATAAAATCTGCTAAAACGCAGCGTAGACTTACATATATAACGTGAATTAACTAATTAGGAAAGAAAAAGCAGGTGCTGTGAAATTTTGTAACTGATTATCACTTATTATAAATATCAACTATAGATAGGAGCTGTCTCTTATACACATCTAGATGTGTATAAGAGACAGGTATGTATGTATACACTCTCTTCAAACGCATTTAGATTTTTTATAATAAAGTTTACTTTTTAAGCAATTATAAATTTTTGTACTTAAAAACACCGAATTTCTTAAAGTGCTAAGTTGGTTGAAATCGGAGAATAATTCTTATAATGAGAAATTTCTTAAAAGCAACAAGTGCTAAGTTGGTTGAAATCGGAGAATAATTCTTATAATGAGAAATTTCTTAAAAACAACAAGTGCTAAGTTGGTTGAAATCGGAGAATAATTCTTATAATGAGAAATTTCTTAAAAGCAACAACCAACACCAACATAATTCCGTCTCTGTTCTGCATACGAAAGCAGAAAAGAAATTATATTTACTGTGGGTTAGATGTTTTAAATATCCACCATGTGCCTGCTTTACAAAAAAATCTATTCAGATGTGGCAATATCGCTGACTTAACGGCAGCTGATTTATTAATATCTCGCAAAATAATACCATGCGTACGTTGACTTAAATAAAAAAAAAGTAAATTAGCCACTAATCAGTTCAACTAAACAAACCAAGAAAAAATAAATTAAATAAATCATAAACTATGGGGAAATTGAACGTAGAATTTTTACGTTATTTGAGCAAAGAAGATTTTCGCGTATTAACTGCGGTGAAACATTAAAGAGCTTTACAAAAATTTCACGTAATGAGAAAATTGTGTTTTTAGATTGAAATGGGAATGAAAAATCATGAGCTGGTCACAGGTTCTTTGGCTGCGTCCATAGCTAATCTAAAAGCGGGAGGAGTTCATAAACTTTTAAAAGACTTGTGCAAACATAAGCTATTATCTTATGAAAGGGGTAAAAAATGTAAGCTGTTATAAGAATAAACTCTTTAAGAGAAGCACTTAACATCAATCTTTTTTCATGCGCTTGCAGTTGATGGATACCGTTTAACAAATACTGGTTATGACTACTTAGCATTAAAGTGCTTGACTTTGCGCGGCTCAGTCTCTTCGTTTGGCAATCAAATTGGTGTTGGAAAAGAGTCTAATATCTTCATTGTAGCCGATGAGGATGATAATCCAATTTGCTTAAAATTGCATCGCTTAGGTAGAACTTGCTTTCGTAATGTGAAAACTAAGCGTGATTATCATGGACGTCGTCATAAGACTTCTTGGCTATACTTGTCTAGAATATCGGCTACACGAGAATTTGCTTATATGACAGCTTTACATGAACATAATTTCCCAGTACCGAAACCTATTGATTTTAATCGCCATTGCGTTTTAATGGAGTTGATTAATGGTTGGCCTATGTAAGTTCAAGTTTCTCAAAAAATATACTAAACTATTAAAAATGTAATACTTTTTACGTTTCTTAGGACACAAATACATAAATTAAGAGATCCTGAACAGGTTAGAACAAATTTTGTAAACATAAATTATATCAAATTAATTATATATTATATATTAATTATATTAATTATATCGTCGATATGAATTTCAACGGAACGCTTTCTCTCTATATACATTCTACAAGTGTTTTTTCTTTCGAATTTCAAGGTTTATGATGATTTAATGAATTTAATAGTGCGCCTCGGCAATTCTGGGTTAATACATGGAGATTTCAACGAATTTAATTTAATGTTAAACGAAGAAGACAAGCCGATATTAATCGATTTTCCGCAGATGATGTCTACCTCTCATGAAAATGCGAAATAGTAAGCTAAGATCGTTAAGCCAACAATTATACATCTTAATGACAAATATTACATACAACATTTAGTTTCTTTGACCGTGATGTGAACTGTGTACGCGAACTATTTCGTCGTAAGTACGATTACGAGAGTTCGGAATACCCTAAATTCTCAGATTTAATTCGTCAAGACGATTTGGATGCCCAAGTGCATTGCACAGGTTACGGTGTTACTAAGGATATGGAAAACGATTTAATGAAGGTATGTTCTAGATATATCCTTAATATGATGTTCATAAAACATTTACGTACACAATAAATTGATGGACATGCACTTGTAATGCCTTAGATACTTTGTCGTATTAGTTTCTTTAGAACGCTTAACAGACTTAATTTTTAGTGACAGGTGATGTACGATGAATTTTGTAAAAATGTTTTGAATCGAGACCTCATCAAAGAATCTTCACAATCTTACAAAGAAACCTAATTCCTAACTGCTGTAGAACTGTATATATTACGCTTGACAGAATACATTCGTTACGATAAATCCAATGGGTGTGCTGAAGTAGTCTGAGGCCAATAAAACTTTAAAAAAATTATAAATACATTTAACCTTTTAATATTTCATTGAACTTTTCCCCAAAATAAGCTTTGGGTTTGTTATGCTTTCTTAAATCTATTAATTTGTTCCATTAACTAGATTAAAACTCATTCTATGATAATAATATTAATACATTTATATATAATCATATTTTTAATATAGGAATATGATATGATTAAAGAGTTAGAATCGGACGTCGAGGAAACGCAACCAGCTACTCAAGAAGCAATCCATATTTATCGCCAACAACTTGAAAATGAGATCACTTTTAGCGAATCAAAAAAATGCAAAGAAAGCGATGCTTCAGTGAGACGTTATATAGAGTCGTGCACTCAATATTTAAGCACCATACAACTAGGACCAGAAGTTGATTTACCTGAAAATGCAATATCACTCATAGAAAATCCATTTGTAGATTCCCAAACAGAACTTGAGCAGACAAATGTACAGGAACACCATCAGAATAACAACAGTCAGTCTATAAGCGAATTAGCTGGTCCAGTAGCTGACGTTGAGCATTTTCAGAAAGATGAAAGTTCGAAGGATTCGGAAACGAATGAAGTACTAGAACTTCACACGAATTCACGTATGCATCGTTTAAGAATTGTAGAAAAGTTATTAGACGATACACGGTCGCAGCGTTCATATTCCACAAGAGCCAGTACCTTCGCTCCCAATGTTATAACCGAGCGTATGAAACGTAACATTGAGAAAAGGGAGAAAATGGAAATGCGTAAACGGTGTGTGGCAAAGGGTGAAGCAAGTGCCTTACATCGTCATCGCAAAGATAATAGGGATGTAGTGAAAGAGTACGCTGGCTGGGAATTTTAGCGGGGAAAAAAATTTTATGTTCATAATTTTTTATAAATAAAATGTTTGCATAAAGCCACCATAAAAGAAGACACGATCGGACAACTTCTTTCTAACGTTTTCCATTGGTATAGATTTAACAGGGAACATCTAATAAACCACGTGCGTCAAAATATGGCAACAGTTTGATGGCGTTATTCTGCAAACGTTTTTTTCTGTATAAATTCTGGCGAAATTTACGGTCTTTTTCTGTATCGTCGATAAAGCAACGAAAATTGGCGCCTTCTGCAGGCTCAGTTGTTACAACTGGTTGTACACCAAGGCTGGCTGTGACGGCTAGAGGATAGTAGGAGGATAGTTGCTAAAGTCCGCTTCATTTGTAGCATATATAGAAGAACTTACCTACAAATCGAGTTTCTTCCAATTGCAACACAAATTCGCGTAAACTTGGTATGTGATCGCTATAATTAAGACTGCGTAGCATTTCTTCCAAATTCGAATGATAGAATTGTACATATCTATCCAAAGCATTAGGATCTAAATGTAATTTGGGTTCTAAAGAAGTATTAAAAAAATAATGCAAATCGATTGCTGGTGAAGTCCATCGACATAATTGGAAATCAATGAAA
Organism: Glossina pallidipes; assembly: GCA_000688715.1. Lineage (NCBI taxonomy): Eukaryota > Metazoa > Arthropoda > Insecta > Diptera > Glossinidae > Glossina > Glossina pallidipes. The sequence continues at coordinate 103,702 of KK500074.1, forward strand.
ACGAAATCTTCTGGCGACTTATCCTCTCCATTGTATAAAAATAGCATATTATTAACCCATAAATCTCCATGACAAAGTGTGGAAAAGTGGTGCGGCTTACTCTCGTAAGCATCTCGCCCTTTTTCAACGATATAAGGTATTAATTTTTTTAATTTCTCTTGATAGTATTTGCCTAATTGAGGGCAGCTACCGGAATATTTGGCACATACTTCAAACATGTGCTCAAATAGTGGAGCATTCTTGTCAGTATGTTTATTAAACATGCCATAATTAAACTTCTCCAAACTTCCCTCCGTGCTTTTGTTGAGCACCGCCGCGGCTGCATGAAATTTTGCCAGTTTCTTCAATATCATGAAGATATGTTTTTCATCCAAGCCTTTCAAACGATCAGCCAAAATGTAACCTCCATTGGCGCTTAGATCTTCAAAAATTATGGCCGAGTGATCATAATCAACTTTTAATGTACGTGCGTATAACTTGGTTGTGCCCAACAAAGATAGTAACTTGGGTAAAATTCTTTCATACATAACCATTTCTATTTCACAGGTTTTGTACGCTTTAAAGATTTCTGCTACAACATGATCGTTTTCAAATGAACTTTTCAAAATTAAAAACCTTTCTTCGGGCTCTTTGTCATCAGGTGATAAAACATATTTGACATATATGCGGCTCATAACGCTGGCATAGTTTTCACCGTTTTGTGTGGCCGGTTTCAAATCCATCTGCAGAAGTCGTATTTGTGGACTTTTGAGGGATTCCTTTAAAATTTTCTCCACATATGCGTGGGTTACCCAATTTGAAGGGCGCCAAACGGAATTTTTCACCATTATGTTTATTCCTTCTTTTTTCCGCCGAAAATTTAAAAGAAACCTATGGTTTCTTTTAAACAAATGGCTAAGTCTTTAGGGTAATGCATTGCATTTTATTAAATTTTTCATCTTGAATCTTAATGATTTAATTAGTCTTTAGATATAATTGTTATCTTAATAATTTCATAGGGTGCTTTAAAAAAAATTTATTGGGTGGATGTCACTTCAAAACATGCTAAGTGGCTAAAAATAAATATATCTGTGTTGTAAAAAGTTTAAGATCGCGTTCGTTTGTGTTGTGGATCACTAATTAACATCGTAAAGATAATAGAGATATGGTTAAAGAGTACGCTGTTTGGGAATTTGAGCGGCATAAATAATCTATTTTCACAATTTCTATATACATGTGAAGAGAAGAAAAGCATGTGAAAGAAGATACGGTCAGATAGTTTCTTTCTAATGTCTTTCGTTAGTATAAATTTAACATTGAACATCTAGTAATCCGCGAGCATCAAAATTTGGTAATAACTCGATGGCATTATTCTGTAGATGCTTTTTGCTGAATAGATTTTGTTTGAATGAACTGAGCTAGTATGTTATCAAAAAGAATTCGTTCTCTATTTCTGGCAACGATTCCGGTAAGAAATCAGCCTCTGCGAAATCTGGATGGCAATAAAGTGCAAATCAATCGACGATCACTTTTGTTCTTGGCTCAGATAATGCGACATCCATACTGCTTGCCTATAAGTCTTTCCAATTTTATTTACGCTTCTTTATATAGTTCACCATGTGGACCTAGGGCTTCTCGATAATTCTTGTATACTTCATCTGCAGTCACTTGCATTAGAGATTTTAAAGAGTCATTATTAAAGTGAATTAGTCGTACACTTCGAGGCCTGTTAGAGAGATCGTAGGCATAAGCAGCAAATCTTCTGAATCCACGTTTTTTTTTGTTTGCTGTTACCGCTGCATTACCTGAAATCTGGACATGAATATGAAAGCGTGTGCAGTGACGAAAATGACCTTCGGAAGATATGGGCGCCGCCATTCTATTACGAGCTTGTGAAAAAATTATACGTTTTAAAAAATTTCGTACTCCGGCCGCTGTCCGTTGCGAAATAATACGTGTTTTCACTTTAACGGTCCATCCAGAATTAAAAGCAAAACCACTCATTTGCAAATAACTAAAAAATTGTACTAGTCGGGGTCTTGGGGTCGACCCGAGTCTTGACTATAGTGTTTTTCTTTGTTATTATCCTTTTTTATTTCAACGGAAAGGGAAATGACGCATGGGGGCTCTTTTAAACTAAATACTAATTGTTAGAGTCGACGGTATTTTTTTCTTTGATGAATTTTGTTTTGAACAATTTCTAAATGTGACCATTGTTCTAATAGTTTCATAAAGAGTTCTTCTAAATCACCCACCAGAGTGCTTAATAAAAGTTTATTCCCAAAACCCCCAAAATGGATAAATATAAATATTTCTATATATAACTACACTAGCAGTTAGTTGAACGAAGCCGTGTTAAACTGAAACTTTGGTATCGCATTCGTTTTTTTCTCTTTCCCTGTAGACATAACGAGTGTATGCTAATTTGCATAGTTAGAAAACAAGCATATGTACATCCTAGACCGGAGATTACGTATTTTTACTTATTCGTAAAATAAATAAATAAATAATTTGATATAACTTGCTTTCATTCAATTTCAATCTCGATCGCAAGATCTTAACACCTTGAATATCGAATGAAAAAAATCCCGAAAAAAATGGGTTGGAAAGCAGAGGTTGGTTTAGTTAGTTCCAAATGTGAATCACACAAGGATACAAATTGAAGGATTCTTCAGAGCTTACAATAGCTAACCAATACTTTAGGCAAAAGAATGGCAAGTAAATTTCCAAGATAAACATGTGAGGGCCAAAGCGGGATCTATTATAAATGTAATGGTTTAATGAAAGGTAACGCGAACTTGTAATAAATTGAAGTTAATATAAGAAAGCAGTGTTTCTCATTACCCAGTGGTGTACAAAGGACTCAGTTAGGAGACCAATTATAATACCAATTAACCTAGAAAGACAGAATGCCGCTCCAATAAAGACATTTTCTTGTAAGGACCCCGCCTTACTCACTGAGTGCAAAGCACTTTGCATACCGCAAACCTAGACGTACGATGTGGTTCAATTTTAACAATTATGGGGTTATTTTACGTACTCACGTACAGAAATGCATTAATTGCTATGTATTTTTGAGCATTGATGCTGTTTGGTGCCTGAGGTAAATATATGAGGTTCATAACTATTTTTATCAACTATATATAAGTCTATCGGAATAGTTTTTGGCATCGATGATTTCCATGAACACTTGCACCGGGTCTTAGGTCGACATCTGCTATAAATTGCACAAAAAAGTTAGATTCTTTTCGGTCTTTTTTTGGCTTACGGAAGGTTTCCATTTTACTGTAGCTGTTCCCACAAATCGAAAACGAAACCCATATGTTGCAAAAAAAAAGTCATGAAAATACTCGCAGTCGATATGCAACAACTAAGAATGTGTTGTTGAACCGATTAAAATTTAGCAGACAAACATAATAGGACGGCGGACACGTTCAAGTGATTCACAATTTCGTACTATTCAAGAATAAATTTTCTTTCTACGGCATATAGTAGTTTCAATAAAAGTAAAAACTGTACAGTGAGGTACAGCATGGAAAGATGGTCGAAAAAGTAGCCCGATCCGAATCATTTTCAATAGAGTTCGTGTAAGCAATTTCATCAAAATATCTCATCTCTGTCGTCTGTAGGGTGAACATAACAAACCAAGACAGACAGACGGACAAGCAAGCTTAGATGGATTCAGAAAATAATTCTGCAAATTCAGAAATTGATTTTGAATCAATAGGTATAATAAAAGCTGAGTATATCTCAAGTCCCTCTGGGTGTTGCATACATCCTCACACACTTCATGTTGACCTTTTAACTGAAACGGTATGGTATGTGAAGCACTTTAGTTTTTTTACAAAAAATTTTATTGATCAACTTCTAAAAGACCTTTACTGTCAAAAACTGGTAGTAAATTTCTTAAAATATTTTGAACTTTCTCATTTTTGTATAAATTATTTTTAAAATTAATTGCATGTTCGTCTTCTCCCCATATAAGCTTAAAATCAACATCGTTTGCATCCTCATTAATCATAACAGGTTGTATGACGACGGCAGAGTGAAAAGCTTCAAGAATGAGAAGAATTGCAAATGCTTTCAATAATTAATGATATATATATATATATATATATACATATATATATGTATACATATATAAATATTTACCAAAAAATCTTTTTTGCTCGACTTCCAAACAGAATGCCCTTAGACTAGGTATAGATTTCGAGGAGTAATTCAATTTTAATAGAGTTTCTGTGAAAAGGTTGTAATAATCTCGGAAATGTTCATCCAGTTGATTAAGATGCAATGTCTCTTTTAACGAGGTGTTGAAGAAATGATGCAAATCGAGTGTTGCTGAACTCCAAAATGCATACTGAAAATCTATTATTAGAACATCGATCGGCTCTCGTGTTATTGAATCGTAGCGAAACATTAGATTATTTGTCCAAACATCTCCATGCGCTAGGACATTAACATGATTTTCGCAAGGATTAAAGCACTTAAGCCCTATATTCATATATTTTGGCTTCAAAGCAAACAACTTTTCGGCATATTTAGCATACTTCGGTGAGTGATTCAAAAATCGCGCACAAGCCATTAAATTGCTAACAAAATAGGTCTTATAAGTATCGGTATATTGATTAAAAAATCCACGATCATATATTTCCAAGCTTTTGTTTTCTCTTTCGTTTAAAACCGCCGAAGCAGCATGCAGCTTAGCCAGCTTTTTTAGGACCAGTTTTACATGATCCCTGTCCAAACGCTCAACACGGCTGGCCATAGTGTAGCCCTTCACTGATACGTCTTCAAATATCAGAATTTGTCGTTTATAGTCCGAAAAGATAACGGTAGCAAAAATTTCGTCATCATCGTTGATTTCCTTTAGTAAAAGTTTCAATTTCGGCAGCACTTCTTTGTATATCGATATCTCCCGGTTGAAAATGTCATATGGTTTTAGTTTCTCAACAATAAATTCGTCATTTTCGTAGGCAGTTTTTATTATGAAATTTTGTATCACAATCTCTTCGCTGTTATTCAACTGATAATGAATATTGACTTTATTTAAGTTACCGCCAAAATTTTCGCCTTTAGCCAATGCTGGACTTATGCTAAGTTTTAAAATATTCAACGTTTTCGCGTCGTGATAACGGTACAAGACTTCTTCTAAATACTGTTCAGTTAACCATTGCGGTGCGTCCATCGCTTTGTATCATGTATATAGCACAAGTTCTAAACATGCTTTGAATTTTCAAATCTTTGCCTTATTACACTTACGCGTATAATCCGTTTTTATGATAACATCTTTAAAATTGCAACAATTGCTCTCAGTTAAATAAATATTTGGAAAGACAATTTAGTAAAGTTCTAAATATATGTGGAAGTGAGTGTAATCTGTTTACCCCATTATGGGTATTTTTTTTTTTACAATTCAAGGAAAGCTCCGTTATAGTCATTTTTATCGCTACAACCCTTGATCACGAACTATTTGCATTTATTTGAATTATTATTAATCGCTTACACTGGAAAAAATCTTGAACCGTCCCGCCTACCGGGATATTTACGGGAAAGCAATGCTTAGAGAGTTTTTGTTTTTTTTCATTCAAGAAATTTTAGATTTAGAGATTTATTATCTTGAATTTCTCGGCATTTCCGCCACTTCTACGATAATTTAGGTCCTATCTTACAAATAATATGCCGACCAATAAGTCGCAATCTAATCGCAAAGATGTCCAGTGTGTGAGTAATCAAAAAACTGCTGATCTGATACGCAGTTTACGACTGAGATATTTCCCGTCATAAGATATTTAATAGTTTGTTTATATAAATAATTATAAGGAGGCACGAGAATACTTTTTAATTCGTACGCTAATGCCAGAAACGCACCCGTCTCCTCATAGAAGTCATGCGGTGTTATTATGGACTTTTTACGGAATAGATCGTCAGCCCCTCAAATTCCAACTGGCACGCCACTAATAAAGGCAAAAAAAAAATTAATGTTTTCTTTTGGCACTGAGTCAAGCTGGTCTTTTAGGAAACGAGCGGGCCTTTACTTAATGGAAACGATTGACTGCGAAAAATGTGTTAACAAAAAAAAATGAAAGAGAAAATTATCGAAAAAATGGACTGTGGTGTCTTCGCCACTACTGGCATGTTAAGCCTAAGATCTCTTCATATTTGTATCCCGTCGACGCCGGGCAAGTCAAGAAGAAAACATTTACAAGAATCATTCTTGGTCGCACTGTTACAATACGCTAATGAAGGCTTAAGAAATCTACTCCTCTACTTAGGATTAAACGTATACTGTGTGAGTGCTAAAGCCTTTCTAATACTCATAGGAGTCGTTTTTGGAGCGTTTAACCCAATGGATACCTTGAAATCGCCTGCAGAACATAATATCAGTGAAGTATTTCACTTTACTAAAGTAACGGGTAAAAGAGCCGTTAGGCTTAATTGGTACTAGCGTTCATCATACCTTTTAATCCTGCAATGTATTTCTGTGGTCTAGAAAGTTATAATAATAATGATGGCAATAAAATAAAAATAAAAACTTTTTAAAAAATATATTCTATAGTGTTTTGTAATGTTATTCGCCAGATAATTATTTTTATAGAAATTAATTGACTTTATGACGACCTGCTTCTTCTTCTATAAAGTGAGTTCTCAGTATGGATCGAAACTAAAGTTTACGTTTTAATTCAACCGTTAAACCGTTTCTTAACCGTTAAACTCGGTCCCAATGATTAAGTTACTTTGCCAAGTCTGTCTGTCCATTTGTTATACTTGTCATAAAATGCTCGTTGTTTAATAAATTTGCTATAAAGTCAAAAATCTGACGTTCGCTTACTGAGCATACAATTAGCTCTACAAGGCTCCAATGGGAATTAATAGAAAACCTTGTCCATATTCAAAAGTCTACAGATATGGTTAAACAAATGAAGAGAACTACTGCTACTACTTTTTCGTATTCGTGATCTGTTAAAAGTTCAAAATTAATTTCTTTAGTAATTTATTATTTAATTAAATATTTGTTTAGAAAATCTTAAGTTGAAAAAATTATAAATTTTAATAAACCAGATTATAGTAAATAAAGATTTTATGAAACCGCAAGCACATTCCCCTAATAAAATATAAATGTAATAGAGAAAAGCGCAATGCCAACACAAGCACTTTTATCGCAACTTAACAACGTGACGCCTTTATGAAGCACAACTTTTTGCTTTTAGTTATAAGGAATAAGAGCACGGAAAATGTCCAGCTGCAAAGTGTTGCAAACTGAAGTCGCAGCAAGCGATCTGGAGCATCAATTAAAAGCTAATATGAAGGAACAGCCACAACTAAGTGACGATGGCGTAACCATGCAATGTCCCTCTTGGCTTAATCAGGAATATATGGAGCAATGTTTACGATCGCACTACAATGATAACGAATTGGAAATATTGAAATTTCAAGCCATGCCTTGTCTGGGTAAAGGCGAAAATTATTTAGGTGTCATGACGCGTGTGAAAGTGGAATTCTTATTGCCCTCGAAGAACGTTACCAAGACCCGTTCATATGTTGTTAAATCTATGCAGCAGGATAAAATTTTTAACGAAGTGTACGGAAGTGATGTGTTCCTCTGTGAAATGATTATCTATGAGAAAGTGATACCAAAACTGAAAGCTTTGCTTAGCGATATTAGTGAAAATGAGGAAATTTTCGCAAGGACTATAGCTGTGGACAGGCAAAGATCATGTTTGATTTTTGATGATTTAAACGAACGCAACTATTTTATGGTGGATCGTTTAAAAGGTTTAAATCGAGAGATTGTCGAGTTACTGTTAAGAAAATTGGCCAAAATACATGCAGCTTCCGCTGTATTGAATGAGCGTCAATCTGGCTGTTTGGAAAGTTTTCAGCGCGGTCTGTTTTCTCGTCACAATGATAAGAATTACAGTATTGTCACGGGCATGTTTGACGCCTGCAAGAAATTTGTAGCCCAGTCGCCAGGTCTTCAAGATATTAGTCAGAAATTAGAAAAACTCAAAGACAATTACATGGAATTGTGTTTACGGGTTTTTGATCCCATCGCTAATCATTTGAACGTTTTAAACCATGGTGATCTCTGGTCTACCAATATTATGGTGAAATATGATCCTGTATCCAGCAAGCCCTTGGATGTGATAATTATTGATTTCCAATTTGTTGTCTGGGGTTCACCGGCCATAGATTTGTGGTACAATTTTAATACTTCGCTAGAGGAGGACTTACATTTAAACAAACAAGATGAGTTGATACAAAATTATTACTATACGTTAAGAGATATCTTAAAGAAATTAAGCTTTCAAGGTCACATACCAACGCTGCATGAATTCCACTTGCAATTGGAGGAGAAAGCTTTCTACAGTAAGTTTTCAGCGAACAAAGGTGAAAACAATTTTTTTAACCTTTGTTTAAATATAATTCTACAGGACTTCACAGCACTTGTTTTATTCAACCCATACATCGTTGCATTGACACTGGGGATGCTGATTTCGCGACTCTAATCGAAAATACTAAACGTGCTATGCGGTTTAAGGAGTCCTGTTACACCAAAAATCCCTATTGTCAGCGCATTATTAGACATTTACTCCCTAAATTCGAGCGGAAAGGTCTACTTTGCCTAAATCAATAATCGAAGAAGAAGAAAATTTTTTTAACGTCTTCCTTGCGCCTTTATTCTCTTCACAAGCTATGGACACGCCCTCTCACGCTTCGCCGCCAGAGTAAAAGTTAAGACTCGTTCACGCATTCATAAAAAAAAAAAAATTCAATAAATGTACTTCGGTTTTCTATATACATACATATCTAATAGCTATAAAGAGCTATAAATTATGTTTTCAACTTCAATTCTTTAATTCAAAAATCAATTGTATCAAATTTGGATCAAGTAGATCTGCTTTTTACACACACCATCGCATGCAAATTGTCGTGAAATCTTTAACCCTTATATGCCAAAAAGGCCGTCTTTTCAAAATTTCTATATTGCTTCGTAATCGTAGTAAGATATAAAAAATGAGATGGGCCAGATTTGAACCCCTTGGATCTGCTTTTTAGATAGCATTCCCTATATTTGTCTCGTGGATAGCAAGCCCTTTAGCAAAAATGTTTAATCTTCAATGTTTCATACGCAAAATTGGCCCATAGCGGCAAGTAGTATAAAAATTAACCATAGGGAATCTGCATAACGTCGGTGTATTTTTTAGACGCCACCGCATATGCTCACGAAAAGCAAGTCCTTATATGATGAAAAGAGCATTTTATGACGGAGACAACTGAAGTATAATAATATCAAGCACATTGATTTTTTGCTAAGTCTGGACTACGTCAGTCGCTATTTTGAGCGTCCCCCAATTTAGGGGCTCGCTTGGAAAGCATACTTTCATGTGAGTATAATTTGGATACTTTACAATGAAAATGACTGAAGGACGATATCAGGCGGAGTGGTGCAGGGTACGTAATAGTCGGCCTTTCCCGGCAATAATGTGCCTACTTGTCTAATGTATTTCATATGTCGTATTTCGAAATAAAGGAAACACAAGTTTTGCATTTCTATAGAAATCTCTTAATAAAACCTTGTTTTTATATTCAGCGTAGGGTGCGTGCTATTTATATGGCCTTGGCTGTATGTAATTTGGATTTTATTAAAAATCGAGAAAGCCGCTTAATTCGAATTCTTTAATGGTGCGCTGTAGAAATGTACGATATTTTGGATTCTCTACATTCTCGCGCCTTATCTGATTACCTTGCTCGTTGAGAGAAATGAGATACTCTAGGTTTTCATAACCATCGTTCTCCATAAAAATTATAGGCGTTAAGCAGGTGGCCGCAATCACACCTTTGTTGAATAAAAGAAAACTTCTTCAAATTTCGGGTAAAAATAAAAGTAAAGATCCAAACCTTGCAAACTATTCCTTATCATATCGATTGTGATGTCTTTTAGCGAAGGTATGAAGCCATCATAATTTAATTTTTTCAAGGTTTCCTTCAAAATATGATGATATTCGCTTACGATATATTTTAAGTGCACTTCTCGAACGTTTTCATTAACCGATCCATATAGGAAATAATTTAGGTCCACAGCTGGTGAGCCATAGTAACATAGTTGATAATCGACCTAAAAAGATATGAAATTTTTTAAAATCGCATCAAAATCAATATCAAATGCCACCTTACAAGCATCACGTCGTCAGGTTCCTGAGTTTCGTTATTCATGCGGAACATTAAATTATCAATCCAAAGATCGGCTACATTGAAAACTCGAAAACGTTTCGACTGATTTTCATACATTTCTACCGCCTTTTCAATCACATTCTCACTTAATTTAAACATTTTTTCCGTTATCTTTTCATAACCTGGCCAATGCGAAATCTCTTCGGCTACACAACGTATATTAACGGGGAAAAATTCTAGAAAATCTTTGCGATCTGGATGACGTGAAATAGGCGGTTCTTCGAAAATTTCCATTATACGAGGATTTTCCCTTGCGACCACTGCAGAGCAAGCATGCAATTTGGCTAATTTGCGTACGGCGAGCAGAACGTATTCTAAATTTAGAAGACGTCTTTTTTCAAAATTTCCGTAGCCGCTTCGATGCATGTCTTCCAAAATAAGAAATGGTTCGGGCACTTCGGTCGTGTAATAACAGGCGGGAGCGATTTTTATTCTATCATTTATACCCGTCAATAATTCTTCTACGCGTGGTATTATTTCTTTATAGGTCATAATCTCACGTTTAAATAGCTTACTTTTGTGGGCTAAGACACCAGTCAAGCCTTTGGGATGAACCTACGAAAACGAGACGAAAAAGAACAAAAAAGAAAATTACATTCGGCTGTGCCCGAGTCTTTTATATCCATCACCCGTATCTTAAAAAAAAAGACTTACAAAAGGCAATGAAAAACAAATTTCCGTGTTCTTAGCTGATTTTTTCATCATTTTAAGATATACTTGAACATTTTTGGTATTTGTCTGTGGGGTCATGAGCAACGAGTAAAAAACTTTTCAATCAAGGATGTTATGCCACACAGTGGACGGGTCTATTAGTAGATTTATGAATGGTAGGGTCCCGGAAGCTTCGGCAAAACGAATATTCGTCCATTCTTTCGTGGCGGGTATAACAAAAGAGAATATTAAAACTCTAGCAGATGATCGTCACATAATTAAAAAAATGTGCCGGCTTTTTGCAGTGCATGCAGACAACAGTGAGTGAGTGAGTGAGAGAGAAAGAGAAAGAGGGACACAAAAAGTCGGACGAAGAGTAAAAAGTAAATTGTGTGACGAGCTTTTGTGAAAAGAAAACCACAGCAGGCGTATACAGAGTGGTAATCTCAAAACTCATTATTGATGAAAAGATTCCTTAATACATTCTTAAGGCCAATGACGTAAATGCTTTTGCATTTTAAAAAAGCAAACAAAAAAATATTTGAAAAGTCTCAAGCATTAAATAACAACTTCTAGTGCTATATATATAGCTATGTGTATGTATATAAGAGATATATAAGTAGTTGAGTCTCTATGTTGTCGACTGTATTTAAAGTATTTTCTAATTTTTTCGTTCTTCTTGATTGAAGCAATAAAAAACAATTTTTAATTTAAATACGAACCTTGAGAATAACCGAAAATTTGCTTAAAGCTTGATTACGCTTCAATTGAAGGATGGCACAATGCATTTCGCTGGCAAAACCGTGGACTTTTTCGCCACCACTATCCGTTGACGATGTCACTGCTGCTGATCTAACTTTCATGTTGTGCACTTCTAAAGTGTCATCTTTAAAATATTCCCTAAGCACATCTTGTAGAAATTCCACCGTTAACCAATCGGGTGGGGTGTAGTCTTTTGTCCCAGTGCCCATATAAAGCAAGCAAATATAACTCAAACAACGGCTTCGGTCACCTGATTGCAATTAACGACTAAATCCAAAAACCAAATAATGTACACAAACACCGCAGCAACGTACGCACAAGTAGGTGTGTGAAGAAGTTTTAAACTTTTTTCAAGTTTTGATAAAAAAAGTTCACTCTCTTGCACGTGCTAATGGGAAAAGTTGTATTTTGATTTGTTTTTCTTTAAAAAGCTGACTTTTATTGACTGAGAATGATAAGAAAGCTTCGGATACACTGACAGAAATGTTTTTCTTTGTTTTTCTTTCCATTTCGTAACATATTAAAAAACTTATTGCTATTGAGCTTCAGCTTTGATTAAGTAAAGTCTAATAGGCCTTTACGGTATAAAAATGGGAAAATATCTAGGACAGCTCTGACGTATAAAGGATTCGTATAAGCTTTCATACGAAATTTTTCACCCTCTTCTCCGCATTGCATCAATCTCAGCAAGCTGGCCTCCTTATCGGGCATTAAAATTAATACTAAATGATTGAAAGTATTGTAGTAGGCCCAGAAACCGTACCTCAGCATACTAATATGCAGGTCTCTCAATAAAGGTAAGGGTTTCGGATAGTGCAAGAACGCTAAACACTTTTGCAAGTGGTTGTGATAAATCCTAAGGAAGTAGTCAAAATGACGTATTCGCAAATTGCTCTCCACCGAACAGATAATCAATTCCCATAGATCCAGCGCTGGATTACTCCATTTACACATTTGGAAGTCTACAAATCGTATTTGATTGATGTCCGCATTTGCGTTGGTAGCATTGGATAAATAATTTAACATAATATTACTCGACCAGAAGTCACCATGGTTTAGGACCTTAAACTCCGAAGGATCGCCACGATGACAGTGCATAGTCGCTCTCATATATTGCTCTGCACTGGGCTGATTGCAAGGTAAAAAGAGAAAAATAACAACAAACAATTTAAAGTTACTGCCGATGAATGTTTTTCATGTTTTACTTACTATAAAGCTCGAGTACTTTTCGTAGTCCTCTAGACCCCATAGGGACATGGCCGACTTATAGCTTCGTATGCGAGCCTGATAGGATTTCGATTTGTGGTAATTGATCGGTAAATAAATATTTTGAAATTCTTGCGGTATCGAGCCCTTACGCTCTTTCAAAACTGCCGAGGCTGCATGGAATTCGGCCAATTTTTCTAAAACTTTTTTGATATGCAACATATCGAAACCTTTCAAGCGATTTATGTTACGAAATTTCTTTGTTTTCAAATCTGCCAACACTAAAGTTATTTGCCCTGAATTATCCTCAATCCAATGGCACCTCGGTGCGAATTTCACTTTGCTACCACGCTCTTCGTATAAAGCCTCCAATTGGGGTAAAACGCTCTCGTACATTAGTTTTTCTTTGGGAAACAAGTTTAGCGTATTAACGTAATTTCCTTTTCGGCCATTATCAAGCATGGTCTTCATAATATACGACTTTTGTTGAGTAAAACCATCTAATCAGTTTCAGTAAGGAGTGATGAAAAAACTGTTAAACAATATTTTGTGGTTTCAATTTCACACAACATCGTCTCATTTACCTTCCATTTCAAAATCCATTTTAACGCGCATCATTATTGAGGTATAATTTTCACCGGGGGGGCTGGCTGGTATTATCGTAAACTTCAAAATTTTTTTAAAACATGGAAAATCTTTTCGTAAGATTTTCCCAAAATATTCCGAATTTATCCATTCGGGTATATCCAAATGAAGGTCGGCATTAAATTTCGCACTATTATCCGGCATTTTTAAGACTCTTTTCACATTCGCCGCGTCACGCGTCAACCAATTAAAACACTTGTGAATAAAAATTTGTTTAAATGAAATCAAATCGTTATCTACGCAATTTAAATACAAAAGCAAGTTCGTACGATTTTTATTATGATTCTCAAAGCTTCGTAATACTGACGTTCACACTTTAATTGATGAATTTGTTTTTCAATTACAATAATTATGATACTCTGTCTAGGCTTCTTCTTATAATCTGATAATGCGATAAAAACTTTTGTGTATTTTTATTCTTAAACTTGTAACTTGTATTGAAGGAAGAAATATAACAAAACAAAACATATTCATTTCTCATTGTCACTGTGCTTTGCACAACCTTTCCTCTCCTTTCCTTAACGATATACAATTAGATAACAATTCTGCACCGCAAAAAGAGGCTTTGACTGTTTCATGATCGTATAAATATTTACTATATTTACAGTGCTTTCAACGCTAGCCCCGCCTCGCTCTCGCTCCCACTCCAGGATGCAAATAGATAAATTGTTATCGTTGTTTTTCTTTGTTTTAATGATATGCGTTCTTATCAATTGCATCTAGATTTGAGTTGCGCTGATTACAGTCGGTCCCTTAACATTTTATTCATAATTTCTCAAATAAAGTTCACTTTAGTTTTTACAGGAGTGTATTAAAATCCTAGATTGAAGATCTGGCTGTGCGAAGCAGTGGAAAGAAACTGAATTCAATCAAATTCATATTCAATTCTCCCTTGGAACGGTTTTGTATGTAATGTATACTACAAGTGCATTCATTGTATACGCTTTCTATGTTTAAGAGTTGACATCATTGGCAAGGGGAAAACACTATCTAATAAAACAATAAAAAATAAAAAAAAATGTTCTTTTGGAATTTATTTAATTAAATTGATAAGGAAAACAACAAAATGATTCTGTGTGCAACATTAGGTTCACCCATAAGATACTAATGCGGTTTGTCTTTTCATCTGAAGCGATCGGGTAGATAGAGTAACATAATAGTTGCTGCCGCCGAGCATAAAGGAAGCCCGTCTTCAACTGGCTGTGGCGGTCAAGAAAATATTTATTAAAGACTAAAACAAGCCTCGATTACTAACTGGGTCTTCTTTTCCACCGTCCCTTATTGCTGTTCATTTTCCATAGAAATTTCTCGTCTGTTAACCTATAGGCAGCAGAGACACTGAATTACTGAGATCTAAGTAAATTGTTATATATTTTTGATAAAAAGATTTGAAAAAATGATGAACCATTGTAGGTAACATAATCAGCAGAAAGTTGATGCTTCTATGGACTATAAACCCGCAAGGCAGAAGCCAACTGTTCCGTATTCGTAGCCACAATGAAGATCTCTAAAGAATTTAGAATATATTCCTAATCGATTGTATTATGTTTGTTCGCTCAGTCGTCTCTTCAAATAAAAACATTTTACGTATTTTCCTTTCACTTCTGTCGGGTTAAAATTATTTCTATGAATGGATTCTTTGATTGCGATTGCGCAAGAAAATATTTATATAATATTCTAAATCTTTGGATTTATTGGTGGGGACGGAGACGCATCAAGCTTTTTACATAATATGTAATCGCTGATATTATTACGATTACTTAGCAAGTTATGTTTACAATACCGCTAAGATTATTTTTATTTATTTATCAATGAGTGGCAAAAATAAGTAAGTGGTGCGTGTCATCAGATTCGATGGAACTCGTACTTAATTTCTCTCTGCTTTATTATTATCAATGATTTTGATTTAATTGCAAAGCGATAAGAAAAGTAAAACATTATTTATATTTTTTTATTCCTTAGACAACTTTGTGCACACAACAAGGTGCCTTACATTCGGCCATAAAAGCTTATAATTATTTAAAAATTGAAAAGATTGGGAATAAAAAACATAAAAACACAAAAACTTGCAAAAAAAATGCAACTTCTTCGTGAATGTTAATCTAAAAAAAGTAGAACTTTAAGAATCTGATGAAGATTCACTTCACAGGTTTGTTATGAAGAAAGAAAATTAATTCTAATTCGGTTCTATACAAATTTCAGGCGTATAAAAAGAACAATCGGTGACGTCATAGAAAGCCGACAGACATTCTTTTCCATTTATTAATATGTTGCTACAGAATGCGAATAACTGAGGGGCCAGTTTTCATATATTTCGTGAGTACAGAACACATGCGTTTCTTTTAGCTGCCGTAAGTGAATCATATTTAAATGTAATGCATGACAGTCGAGTGAAGTTCCATTACTTTGTCTGCAGATGCGGTAAAGAATGTATTCAAAGTAACGTTGAAAATTTCTACTCAGAAAAAATTTGTGAAAATATATATAATATTACCATCCACTATGCCTAAGAAAAACTAGTTTTGCGATTCGCAAGACTGCTTTGCTGCTCCTTAGACTTAGGCCTCATGGTACCGTGGCGTTTTTTGTATACCTTAATGCGCGGATGAAGCCATCTTCGTCACCAGCCCTTCGCAATACCGTACTGACAGCTGCTAGCTCCATGCGATCTTAATATGTAGCCCGCTGGACCCTATTCTCAGCGAAACGCATCTGCATCTCCCTTTTCTTTCTTTCACAAATCCCGTACTATCCTCTTCGATGAGCTAATGAGATAATCTTCTCACTTACAATCTGAGTAAACGTTTGTAGATAGGGGAGCTTGGGACAACCGCTGTAAGTTTCTCTATTACTAAAACTCGCTCTCGTCCACGCCTATTCGTTCCCTGTGTATAGTACTTTTGCGAGGTGACAGTCGTAAAGTTCTCGCTAATTCTGGGATATGTAGTTGCCAGGTAGGGAAAGACAGGGATAAGCGTCGTAAATCTTTCTATCCATTTGCGCACAATCCCGCAATCTAACAGTTGAGAATACTAATATTTATTTTCCACGGACCAACAGTGAAACCAAAACGAATTGAACTTATGAGCCAAAGGAACCCATATTCACTGAATTAACATCTACGCACTACGGGGGGCTTAATTAAACGAAGCCCATGGTGGGTTTACTATCATTTCGGTCTAACCGCACGGTACGCGACGACACACGAGTTAATTTAGCGTAATCGGCGCCCTCCAGAGAATTAGACAATCCCTCTAAACTAGGGGCCTAAACTAACGAGGGCTTTACTTATGAGAAGTGTTTGGCCGGGCACAGATTTGCTTCGTTGCTCGCTAGAAAAACTACTCCTTTACCAAAAACAATTCTAATATTTTTCTAAAAAGATAAGAATCCATTCACTCTGTCCAAAGTTTAAATCTTTATTTAAAGATAAAAGAGCGTTCATTAGTTAGTTGAACGTGGATTTCATACAATTCAAAGAAGAAGACGAAAATATTCAATCTTCCACTCTGCAGTGCCAATGCGGAGATCAGACGAATCTGTTCTTATTCATCATAATCTTCAAAGTTGAATATGCCACGTGTGTGAAAAAAAGGAAATAGATCTTTCGCAACTTGCACGTAGTGGGGATTAGTGTACATTTTTAGACGTAACTTTTTACCATATTCATCATTGCGAGAAAAATTGTGTATATTGGAATCCTTATCGGTTGGCATCAGAATAGCGGGCAAGTGATTAAAAACCGCAAAGAAAGCTAAGGAAAGGGAGATTTGATTAAATTTCGATTTTAATTTATTGAGTTTTTACCGTAAAATGAATGCCTTTGATCGAAAATGTCTTTGTGAAGATCTCTCAGTTTAGGATAGGGTTTCTGATAATTTAAAGCCTTCAGGCATTCCAGTAACCGTTTGTAATAAATAGCAATGAAATTATCAAATTCCTTTATACGAATTTCCTTCTCAGGTGAAATGGTGAGGAAGAATAACAAATCCTCGGCCGGACTACCCCATTTGCAGATTTGAAAGTCCACAATGATTATATCGTTTATATGGGATCCTATGGGATCCTCGGAGAACATGATGTTGCTGCTCCAAAAATCGCCATGAGTTAAGACATTAAAAGAATTTTCCTCTTGTTGCAAAGTACTTAAACCACACTTCCAGTACTGTTCGAAAGTCGGCTGAGAGTATAAGCAAAGTTTTTAATACGCTAAACGTTAAATGTACAATAAAATAGACCTACGATTTTTCTTATGTATTCGTCAACATTATCTAGTTGCCATTGTTTCATGGCCCATTTGTATTCTTCGATTTTCATTTCGTAAGCGTTTCGCATTACTTCGCTGTCGAGGTCTTTATTAAAGAATCCATATTGAAAGTCCGCCGGGAATGGGCCGTTTCTTTCAGCATAAACAGCACTGACCGCATGATGTTCAGCCAATTTGCAAAGGGAAGCAATCATCAACTGCATACTACAACCTTGCAAACGTTTAGGATTTTTAAAATGTTGTTCTTTTAAATCCTCGAAAACGAAATTAATGCGTCCGTTTTTATGCTCAACGAGCAAACATTTCGGTGCTAATTTTATAGGCCAACCAATGTTTTTATAAAAATTTTCAAAGGCTGGTATATACTCTCGATATACGGTCATTTCTTTGGGGAATAAAGATAATTTATTGATCACATCATCGCCCTTATCATCGTCCAACATTGTTTTCATTATATACGATTTGTGTTTAGTGGAACCGTCTGAAACGATCAAAAAGAGCTCCCGCTATATTTCTATTCTTTTTTCTCATTTTACCTGCGAGGGTGTTAAAGTCACCTTTCATTTCTAAATCGACGTGTATTCGCAGCATTTTAGAAGTGAAATTTTCTCCTGGCGGTATAGCCGCTGTGGGTGTGAAATGTTTAACATATAGGGCTCCTGGTTCATCATTCGCCAATATTTCCGTAAAATATTCTTTTGTTATCCACGAAGGTATTCGCAGATTTTCATTAGGATTTTCTATATTAGCTGCCTTAGTCGTCGCCATTATTACTAATCAATGTTAACTTTTTTGTTAGCTTTTTAGAAATTCGTTGCACAAACTCAACTAAATGCATTGTGATCAAGTTATTCATAAAAGTGTCTCGTAAGCTTCGCCTATAAGAGAAAAGTTTTTTTACAGATAATTATTAGAATAGTGACATTAGCTTTTGGAATACACACTAGAAGTAATTTAAAAAAAACAAAAAAAAAGCCCATTAATGTCAAGGCAATAAATGCATACGAGAAATTCGCTCAATGCGTATTGTACAGCTGCAGTACAATGATTACGTTGTCTTAGATTTATCAAAGCAGATAGTTGTTTAACTAAGTGCTTAAAGAGGAAACCAACACACACATTGATCATTTCAATTTTCATTACTCTACGTATTCCAGTAGAGAGCACAATAAACCGCCCTCTGTATTTTCACTGTGCCCACAACGTCAATGTAACGCAGTTAAGTAGTAAGGTAGAGCACGACTAATTTCCTTACAATTAAAGATAATGAGATTTTTCGAGTACGTGTGTATATGCATGCGATTATTTTCATTTAAACGATCTACTTCTGATATCTACGGAACGCTGCATGAATGTGCCTGGAAGAGATTTGATAATCAAATTTCCAAAGACCCTTTTTCTGGCTTCATTAAATTGAATCGCTCAGATAATTGCGTTAATTGCCTCTAGTGTTCAAATCTTCCGTGTTGCGATCATTTTAATTAAGTTTTCAACTTAATCTTATCTCTTGTAAAATTAGTATAATCTAAGATAGATGTGTTGGTTATTCCACATAAGTGTGTAGATCGGAATTTCGCCAGATAAAGGAATCTCTTTCGCCTCTTGTATAAAACCTCTAAAGGGTTGCTCGGTAATCTATTTCTTTTCTAAGCCTTCAGGGAACGATTATATTAAAAAATAACGGTTTTTCAATAATATCCCGGTGCGTCTTAGCGCGTTTCGTGACGCAGCTGGAACAATGTGACCAATTTTTACCTCCTCATGTGGAGAGTCGTAATTTTAAGGAGATCACATTGCTTTGACGGGTTGGAAACGATTCAAAAGCAACGATTTTCACTTGACTTGATATGAAGAATGCGGGAGGCCACTAAAAAGGTTGGATGACAACGATTCTCAAGCATTGTTGGATGCCGTTGACCTTCAAATAATCACAACAATTCACAAATGACCCAAATGTGACATCGCAAACCGTCTTCAGAAGCGGAAAATAGCAAAATATGTTACACATCAAGTGAAACGTTTCTCCATCGAATTGTGGTTTTTTATTATCATATTCTACAGAACTTATAGGGTACATTAAGTTTGTGCGGATGTATGCAGCACTCAGAAGGACTTGAGATAGACCGATCTTTTATTCGGACAATGAATCTGACTCGATCTAAACTTGTCCGTCCGTCTGTCCGTGTACTTGTGTTCAAGCAACAGGACACAATTTATGAGACATTTTGGCGAAATTTCCTACACCAGTATGTTTTGATTCAAGGATGGACACTGTGAAAAATGATTCGAGTCAGATCATTCGCCATCATTCGAAGCCGTAAGTTTAAGAGTCGTAATACGAGTAACAGTATTAAACGAAGCACTTCTATCCAAAAATTCCCGTTTCATATTTACATACCTGATACTGTCTCTGGTAGTTTAATAACAGTAATGAGTTGGATGCAATAGCACGCTTTTCGATATGCATGTGTAGCGATTTAAATAACATGCTTCTACGTAAACATTTGCCTAGCGGCTATGTGTTGCGTCGTTTTGGATAATCCTGCGACTACAATTTGTGTTACCTTTCAAGATTGACACTAAAGTACAAATTATTTCGCTGAATTGCGCTAAACTTATCTTATCCGTTCTCAGGAATGAATCGAAACAAGGCTTCCCCATTTGCACCTTATCACTTTACCTCGCACCTGATGCACTTTCTGGCTAGCGTTACTTATGGCCTGTCTAAACTGGGAAAGAGTATGGACTACATATGGACTACACCCAAGAAGTGGGCCGTTTCGTGAATTAACCTAGAAAGACCGTTTGTCGTCTTTTCGCTCGAATACATTTCTTTGTGCGTATTTCTCTTTAATAAGTGATTAAAACTAATACACACTCACAATGAATCGATTTCATGTATAACTAAATGAAGTTTTTATTCATATTCGGAGCTTCGAATTATGTCAAAGATTCCTTTATTGTATAGGAATGGATAGAGTTGACGCATGGCTTGCTTGTAGAGTGGGCTTGTAAATGCCTTGAAACGAAATTGATCACCCTCGGGACCAGGTTTTAACATATTATCCATATTGGCGTCCTTGTCGGAAGGCAATAGTACAGCGGGAGTTATACTGTTAGCGGTGAATACTCCTTTTTAGCAGGAATGTAAGGAAAGAAAAAAGTATTTGGAAGATTTTTCCTTTTCAGGTATTGTGCAAAAAAGAGCGAGAACTTACCCCAATATCCGTACTTCAACATTGTTATGTGCAATTCTTTTAATGTGGGAGTTTTTTTCGCATACTTCAAGAGTTGCAAGCATTTAAGTAAATGTTGATGATAGATTTGTATAATGTGATCGAATTCTTTGATTTTTATTTCTAATGCAACAGAATTTGTTATCAAATACCATAGATCTTGGGCGGGTGAACCCCATTTATTGATTTGGAAGTCAACAAAAATTACTTCTTCGACGGCATTATGTTGATCATAAGTGAACATAATGTTGTTTGACCAGCAATCGCCGTGGTTAAGGACATTGAATTCCGAAGGATCAACATGATTCATACGCACATTTTCTTCGTAGAATTCATCAGCTTCGGGAAATTTCGATAAATATTTCTCCACATCGTCCAGATTCCATTCAAGCATAGCTTTTCTAAATATATCTTTACGTAATGAATAAATTTCGTTGAATTGTGAACGATTCGTTTCATTGAAGAAGCTATCGTAGTACAAAGATTCATAAGGACCGTTACGCTCTTCGTAAACCGCTGAAGCAGCATGAAATTCCGCCAGTTTTCTTACAACAGCTGTTACATGTGGCATATCGAAACCGTTTAAACGATCGATATTTTTGAAATTTTTACATTTTAAATCCTCCATAACTAAAGTAATACGTTCCGGAGTTTCTTCTATATGCACACATCGCGGAGAAAATTGCACTTCCAGCCCGGCAATATCCCGATAAAGTTGCTCAAACTTTGGCAGATAAGAAGCGTACATACGTCTCTCCTTCGGAAACAAATTCATCGAATTTATCATAGCTTTGGCCTCGCTCGTCTCTAAATCCGTTTTCACAATATAAGAGACTCGCCGCATTTGCTTATCTGACGAGCAAAAGCGATTATTAAATTTGTGTAAATAAAAAAATAAATAAAGTAAAAAAAAAACCTTTAATTTCCACATCGATGATTACACGAACCATCACAGAAGTATAGTTTTCGCCCGGCGCTGTGGCCGCTATAGCCGTAAATTGCCTAATACTTTTAAAGTCAGGTACATCTCTCTCCAGAATGTTTACAAAATATTCCTCCTTTATCCAAGCAGGTATCTTCAAGCGTTCATTCGGACTTACAAGTGGCTCTCCGCTCATATTTTTAAGAGAGAATTTCGCTTTAGATTGGAATAGTTTTATAATTCAGATTACTTGTCATATTTCTCAAATTTTTAAATTTTATCATAAATTAATTAAAATCGAATAATAAGGCGATCTAACGGACCTAGGAAAGCCCACTTGATAGGGGATGGAAGCGAACTTTTGAAAATGCTCATCGCAACTGTTTCATCTTGTATTTGAGTTGGACTCACAAAGCTATTCAAACTGTACTTTAATGTTCAATTTTGATTATTATGTAAAACTTGTTAAGGTGAAAGGGTTAAGTGAAGCGAACAAATAATTTCTGATGTGAATATAATACATCCGCGTAGGTAGGGCTTTGTTAGGTGAAAGCGTTAAGAATCTTGTGCTGATCAACAATAAGTGTGCCGGGCGTTTATTTCTGCGCGGACAGACGATTAACTGTCGATTGGAACCGATTCTAACCAAAAGAAGTTATGTCTAGCGAATGCAGCGTAGAGAATAGTAGGGAGATAGGGAACAGAACCGATCTACAAAGCGATTCCTAGTCGATGCTCGACCTTGCAATTCTACGCTGTTAACAACTTGTCCATCTTGTTGTGTATATTTTTGATCATCGAACAAAATTCAACGACTTTCCGTCGCCCGTTACGACGGGACTTGTTTAGCTGATCTTACAGAAACTATGTTGCGTACAGTCCTGCGGTATAGCTTATACATTTGCCTAAAGCTTAGTGGTAATATTCTTATATGGAGAAGTCATTAATTATTTGACAAAGGGCTATAGATGAAACAAAGTAGGGTTGACTTGAAAAAAGTGCGTATAGTCAATAAGATTCCTCACATGTCTCACAAGATTTTCTATCTTACAAAACTATATCGATCAATAGCGTTTCTCGCGTAATGTCTGTAACCATAATTCTTTGAATTCCATTTTTCGTGGAATACAAATCGCGCACTTACGTTCTAATTGTTATTCTTCTTATTGTTCACTTAATACAGATGTATGTTCAAATTGTTTCTCAATAGTATCTCTACAGATATGTATGTTCTCAAGTGTATGAAACTATTTTTACAATTTGTTATTTAGTTATTACAGACACCCGTGCTCAAGTTATTAATTCATGAATAATTTATTCAACGTTCGTCTCAGAAAATGCGCTACTACAGCAACTACGTTAATTAAAATATTTATTGTGAGGCATAACAGTCGTACATAAATAATTTTTCCTCTCCGGTAAATACATTTTAAGTTGAAATTAATTGCCAAACCCATTTTAGAAATATTACTTTGCTAACGTCACAACTAATGTCTGTAACTGTCGCCTTAGAGCAATTGCTTGGGGCAACTGCAAGCTTGAGGAATAAACATTCATTGGATGTGCACTAAAAGCCGCGATTGACTGCTAAAAATATTAATTGTCGCAGCTTCTGATTTATTGTGCAAAAAGCGGATTAGGTCAAGCCATGAACTTGGTCCGTTGACCTACTCTAAGAATGCCGAGTAATCGTTTAATTTAATTTCAATTTCAGAGAATTTTAAACCGACAGCAAACAATGATGCACAAATGAACTTATTATCCCCATTGTCGACTGATTACCCCACGTCTCTGCATACTTGTGTACGTTACAAACGAAATGCTACGACTAACATACCGCAAAGTTCGGTGGGTGAATATAAAAATTCATTGTAACTTGTACTTATATTATGACTTCACTTAATTTTTAGTCTCTATTAAATCTCATGAATGTGAGATTGTTTATCTACCACTTTACGGAAATTCTAATTTAGAAAAAAATGCGTCGTCAGAGCAACGTTATACCCAAATGGATCGAATCGAAACTTTTTGAAGATATTTTTCGCCAAACTCAACCAAAGTACCAAAGCACAAAAAATTTTAAAGTTTACCACGCTTTGGCCCCGGGCGAAAATTATGCAACTATAATGCTGAAAGTCGAAGCGGAAGTCATGCTGAAAGGTTCCCTTACTTTCAATAACTCTACTCGACATTTCTTATATATATATATATTTTTTTTTTGATTATGTTCTTTCAGATGGTTTAACAGACGATCTTAGTTATATGCTGAAAATAAGCCACAGTGGAGAACATCTTCCGGAAGATTTTAAACATTTCAATGTGTTCGAAGTTGAGAATGGTATGTACAAAGAAATTGTACCAGAATTCGAACGTATGTACGCCAAGGTTGGTAGGAAGGTACGTTTCGCAGCCAAGTCTTATACGTTGGCAACTCAGGAGGAGCATGTTCTTCTGGAAGATTTAAGGCGATATGGTTTCAAAAATGTCAAGAGACAAGATTGTTTGGATTTAGAGCATTTGAAAAGTGCTTTAGAGAAACTTGCCCAATGGCACGCTGCTTCTGCGGTGATGGTCCAACAAAAGGGTATATTTGATGTGAAATATCAGAGAGGCATGTTGAACGAGGGTGGCAAAGAATTGCTGAGAACTATGTTAGATGATTCCGGGCGATATCTTTTGAAAAACATAACAAAATTAGAAGGTCATGAGGAATATTACGATGATGTGGTAAAATCGAATTATTTGCTTTAGAAGATCTATCAGATATTTATTCTTCTTGTTTGCCAGCGAACTTTCTTTTCGAAATTTACCGAAATTTTCTTTGAAAATGCTCATGTCGACCCTAAGGAATTTAATGTTTTAAATCATGGCGATTATTGGTCGAACAATATCATGTTTCAATATGCACCGGATGGTAGTATTAAAGCAACTCTTCCAGTTGATTTTCAAGTCACCCGGTATGGCAGTCCCGCACAGGACTTATTGTATTTGATATTTTCATCCGCCAGATTGGATATAAAAATTTCCAAGTTCGATTATCTTATAAAATTTTATCATCAGAATTTAATAGAAAATCTGATTCTATTAAATTATTCCCAACCATTACCTACTTTGAGGGAAGTGCATCAAACGCTTATCAAATACGGTTTATGGGGTAAGTTTGAAGGCAGATCTTTAGGTATAACGTCGCACTGTTTCTTTTCTCCCTTTTTTTACAGCTATGGTGCCTATAGCGGTTACTCTACCCATAGTTTTATGCGAACCCTCGGAGAAGGCTTCGCTTGATAGTCTTATCGGTCATACAGATAATAGTCAAGAATTCAAAAATTTATTGTTTTCGAATGAACTTTTTCTAAAGCATTTAAAATTAATCCTACCCTGGTTACTGTATCGCGGGGCTTTGGAATATTAACTAATTAATTGTTGATTAAAAGGAAAAAAATTGAGAAATTTGGTGTTAGTTTGTTTTACTGAATAAAAAAATAATAAAAAAAATTTTGCGACTAAAAATTTTATTTATTTATTGCACTCCCTGGAACCCTTGGCGATACATGGTGCGGATGTATAGAAAATCTAGAAGAACTTGGAGATAGACAAGCTTTTGATTATACCGATCTGTTCACAATCCCTCTCTAAATCGATCCCGGTTTTGCTGTTTGTCTGTCCGTCCATCTTACTTGTGTATATATGTGCTCTTGTGCTCATCCTTTTTGAGATATTTTGATGTAATTAGGTGCATTGGCCAGCTATGACCCAAGGACAAACTCTATTGAAAGTTCCTCGGATTGAACTACTTTTTCAACCACTTCTCCCATAATTCCGTATTATGAAAAATCAATATATGGGCACCGGTAGGGAGGTGTAAGATGTGTTCCACAGTGCTGTGGTGTTTTTGTTTGGTTTAATTAGTTCTCAGAGAACTGCATTTGCACTTAATTAGTATAGCCAAAGTTGATTATGGTGCCTTATAAAACTCGGAAAACATGACAGAAAACCGTAAAGCTCGCTTTCGAGTTTTTGTGAACGTATTAATTGCAATGCAAACTTAAGGCTTTGAAGCGCACCTTCACAAAGAAACAGTTTAGTGTTTGCACCAAGTTTCAAATGGGCATTTGTTCTTTATGGGCGTTGGAATTGCAATCAGGATCACAACATAACCACGCCCCCTTGTTACATTGCTGACGTAATGATCTTACAATAGACGGAGGCCAGCAAATGCCCTTAAGCGAATAAAACTGTTTTACTTAACAAGTAATTTGCCGATTGAAATATCCAGCCATTCGACATATGTGTATATATATACATATACTTTTTTTTCTATTAACCATTATCGTTTTCTTCGTTTTCTACCTTAAAATAATTCGTCTTTATTTTTGATTTTGATAAGACCACAAAAATGTTGTATTTTATCACCAATCGTACAACTCTTTATTTATGATTTTATTTATCAATTGTTTTATTTATTAAAAATAACAAAAACAAAACGTACTTTGATAAATAAATATTACAGAAACGGAAAAAGCAATGTTCTTGTAAATATTTTTAAGCAAATACTGATGCTCGTCTCGGTAGCAAACAACTACTGAAATTGATCTGAAGTCTTGGACGCTAGTGAGTCAACGAGTGAGAGTAATAAGCGTAAAAAACCTATTCAAGAGTTTTTATTAGATAGAATACGAATCTTTGGTATCCATTACATAAGGTCCGAAGTAAAGGTAGGCGAAAAATTTACAAATATCTGAGAACATTTTTAGGTTAAGTTGAATTTTTGGGCAAATTTGAAGGGAATTTCAGAAAGATTGACCGTTTAGTATATTGATATGGTTTAGTAACGAATTTACGGCATTTGAAAATTAAATTTACTCAATTTTCAAGCTAATTAACTAGTCACTACTTCCTAGATTCAACTGCTAATTTCTTACTAACCATTAGCTATTTATTATTGACTAACTTTCTATTGTCAAGTCCTAAGTCGGAATGAATATTTTATTTATTTAATTTTTTTTTTTTTTTGGGCAAAGTTATTTATTGTCATTCTTTTTGTTGTAAATTGAATTGTTTTTAAGTGAATTTATTTGAAGCTTTTTGACTTAATGAATTTCATGCATTTTTGGCTGCTTTTACCCATATAACCTGAAATAAAATAATAATAAGAAAAAAAGTACAAGTGAAAGCAGCACACGATGCTAGCCACTACTACTACTAGCATCTACTAAAGTCCATTAAACTCCTTACACTGCTTATAGTTATTTAGGGAAAGACTTTCCTAACCCAGGCGTCGTATGGAGAGTTGTCGCAAAATCTGTTCGATCCGAACCGTATTCAGTAGAGCTTGTCCTTGGCCCAAAACTTGTCAACATACCAAATATGACAAGACCTACAGATGGACAAACAAACTGCTAGTGCGATATAATAAAAGTTAGGTTTGCTCCAAGTCCTTTTGGTTGTTGAATACATCCACACGAATTTAATATCTCCCTATCTAGTTTAGGATGCAATGATAATAGATCTTTAAAAAAAGAATGGTATCAGCGTTAAGATATTGTGGTGAAGGTGTTGTCGTCTATTTCCAGTTGTAACAAGTCAAGCGATAAAATCAATGTATTTTCATTAAAACGGTTGTAAAGAAACGACAACAACATGTGGTAATAAGTTCTGTTTCTTTTTAGTTATGTGCAAATGCGTCTAACCTAAGCGGCTCTATTATGAGGAGAGTTTTTTATTCCAAAGCTAAAAAACTTATAATTTTTCCTTTGATTGCAAAGCCAATTGATGAAAGATGTCTATGCTGAAATTGCTTGTACAATAGTAGAAATTGTTCCCACAACTAAATCTGGGCTGGTGGACTATTGTAGCGATTGTTTACGATTTGATTAGTTATTTATGACAATAATGCTTTTTTATTCAAATATAACCGAATGATGTTGAGTATCTGAAATGTGCCTTCAATCGCTACGCATAGGTTTCCTCATTTACTTGAGTTTCTTTTTTTTTTTTTTGACAACGACATCAACTTATGAGAAATTTGAACACAATAATCAAACAGCTAGCATTAATGCCAGAACGTGCTAAAATATGAATTTGATTAACACCTATATATTAAGTAAAGTGATGTAGACATTAATAGGCCTCAACGACTTTAAACTGAACAATTTTTATACCCCTATAAGAGTGTAATGAGTTGGGAACATACCTGCTAAACTTCATAAAGTACACATTCTTTTGATCAGAAAAAAAAAGGGAAATTATTCAGTCCATCTGTCTTTTCATTTAAATAGATATTAAAAGTTTACGGTGGAAACAAACTTTTCCTCATTGCAAGTTATTTCTTTGTGCCTAGTATCGGAAATTAAGGAAATCTGAGAAGTAACCTTGATCCACAATTGCACTATGAGGCCATTAAAGAGTAAATATATTATCAAGAGTGTTGCTCTCATATTGTGCTAACCTTCTTGCGCTAGTATCAATAGAAAACGCACAACTATGGATTGCACTCATTACATGGGTGAGAAAAAATTGCTAGTAAGACTGGAAGGAATGCAAATTTAAAGAATCGTTTTTCGTTTCAGTAGAAAAATGTGCGTATAGCGTATGCTCATATACAAATGTTGCCTTAATACTAAGGTATATGTATGTGTGTATGCTTGTGGAGCGAGTCCATCCACTAGCGTTACACATTACGTAGGCGTAGGCACGTGTAATCTGCTTTCGTATCCAAGCAATGGTGGGTTATTCTGTCTTCTAGATGGATATAAATCTCAAATAATGTGGGATTCTTGCACTTCTCAGAGGGTGACAACACGCAAGTAATGGTGGATTCTTGCACCTTACAGAAGATTGCAGCTTCCAGGTGACGGTGAGTTCTCGCGCAATTTTACAATATTTGATCTAAAGAAGAGCTCCTTGAGCCTTCTATAGAGAAGCAAGCAAAGGCCTAAGAGAAGTGCAGACATTCAGACTGAAATATCCGGCAAATATCAAGTCTCGAAATATTTAATGCATCATCATGCATACAATGAAAGCAATTATATTCGGTACACCCGCAACATATTCGTGTGTGATGTACGCGGAAACAGTCCTCTTCCGCGTGTCTCTGTATACATATCTGCAACGGGAAAAAGAGTTCTTACAAAACGAACTGCTGTCACATATCGTGCGTAATTGATTTATTTTTCTGTTTTTCTTTCTCTTTTCGGAAACAGTGCCTACCACATTATCGCTATAGTATGTACACTCTTCGACTTCCACTCGCTATCCTATACTTTTTCTTTTAGTAATCCCACTTATTCTTCTTATATCGGATGCATAAAACTGGGAATAATGCACACATAGCAGAAAACAAGATAAGCGAAATATATGAAAAAGTCTCGTGTCACGTTCTGCAATAGTGATCATCGTGTGTTTATGTGAATGAGGTCAAAACTTGTTAAGCAGCTCAAACACGTAAACGCGAGTTATTATGATTGTAAACATAAATGGATCTCCATATTGGAGAAAAATTTGTTTCATTGAATAAAGTTGTTTTGTCTGTTAATGGACCTTGATCTTGAAAAATATATGCACGCAAGAGCTGAACAAATACTCATATGAATGTTTAGAGTTTTTTTTAATAAGAAAACAGCTCGTAGCTCAGTTGGAGTGCAGGCCACGAACCCTTACTCTCTCTGAGACTGTCGCCAAAGGAAAGACGGAGCGGTTTAGTCATTGCCCCATTGCTTGGCCATTAGCAATTGGAATACTTAAGATCGCAAATGTTCCAGCAAAAATCGGATAGTTGCACCAATTGCTCAAATACAGTTGGAAAGCTTTGAAGGTTGGTTTGCCCACCGATTTTTAAAAATTTCTTTTCAAATCACATCGAAAATTTTCTTAATTTTTGTTCTTATGAAGATCTAATCAAAATGATCATCTCGTCATCGATCATCATCGATCATGATGATCGTCATTGATCATCATAATGATCAATGACGATTGTATTCGTGTACGATAGATGCGATGTACACTTGTTTAAGTTGCGTTGTTAAATAAACCGAAAAGAACCCACCGTGCGCTAGTTTTTTAAAATCCAAAAAAATTCTCTTTAATACATTTATGTATTTGGAAGAAAATTAAATGCAATTCATTTATAGAATATAATAAATCCGATCTTGGTCGAGTCTTGGCGAACAGGGTGTATATATCCTGTGTACGTGCAGACACGAGTGGCATTTTTAAGAAAAATTTATACAAAATAATTTAA
Source organism: Glossina pallidipes (assembly GCA_000688715.1). Taxonomy (NCBI): domain Eukaryota; kingdom Metazoa; phylum Arthropoda; class Insecta; order Diptera; family Glossinidae; genus Glossina; species Glossina pallidipes. The sequence continues at coordinate 133,845 of KK500074.1, forward strand.
AAGAAACAGTTAACGTCGCTCTAAAGCAAGTGTGTAAGCATTAGAATTCGTTATTGTAAGTAAATAGAAAAACAATAAAAAAGAGTTTCGCGCCCCCGGGTGGGCTCGAACCACCAACCTTTCGGTTAACAGCCGAACGCGCTAGCCGATTGCGCCACGGAGGCAACTATCTGTTGTTGTGCATTACACATATAAGAACTGAAAGTAAGCAAAGTTAAGAACGCATTCCTAATCATAAAGTGTACGTACTTGATGTTCTTACTCCACAAGTTCTTTAGTAATTCTTTCGGAAAAGAAGAGAAAAATACGTGTGAAAGTAAACGCTCGAACTATTTTTTGAGTTGCATTACATGATGAACTGCACATACAGAGGGCTCTAAACTAAAAGGGCGGAGACTTTGCAAAGGGGTTGTTTTCATGCTTTTCTAAGGTACGCCTAAATGAATAAGAAGAAATCAATAATAAACGTTTTTATACGCTAGAACAGGGTGTATTAACAGCCGGAAGGGCTTTCATTATGCGAACCGATACGCTATCACTACATGAATCGATTTAAGCAAGTACGTGCTCTCTGCACGAGCAATTTTTTATTTCAACCACAAATCGCAATTTTGGAGATATTTTGACAAAATTCGGACCATAGACATGTTTAGTCGCGCTGGCGAACTCTTTTCAAAATGGATTGCGTCGAAGGGGGTTTGGAATTTTACGACCACTCATTGCAAACTTGAAGATTTCTCGACAGACATCGTGTTTCGTTATACTAAACTCTGATGTGACAAATTTGCATATTGAGCCGATGTTTTGCGCCTCATGCTTGAAACTTAAATAAAATGCAATGATTTGCAATAGTATCGCACTACCCTGAACACCCTGAATATTGCGTGATCTCATTACTAGACACGGGTGTATTAGTTGTTGCATTAAATTGTACTTGTGTCTAAATATGCACAATACTCAACTAAACAAACATTAATTACGATATAACGTTGCACTATCTATTAGATAGCCATGCGCATAGAAGCCGCTGGAAAGAATCCGTACTTATTATAATCAAAAGCCAAAGCAGGTATGCCGCATTTACATATTCGTGACGCACTTCAATTAGATATTAAGCAACACATTCTTAAGATTTATTTTCGTCTATAAAAAGCTTCTGCTTTAGAACAACCGTTTGCAGCGTCTAAAATTTTTGAACTAAAATTCTTTGCAATTATATATACTTGAGATCGGGGGATGAATTTAAATCGACTTAAATCTCACGTTCCAGCCCATAGTCCACCCGTATTCTCTTTGCCGTAGCAAAATTTGAAAGAAAAGAGGACGAATTACTTAACTATTCGTCGGAAGTGAACAACTATCTAGGTTATCATCATGTCATCGATAACTTGCCGCTAGCAACGAATCTCCATCATATAGACCATAGATGGTATCGTTCGTGCTCACTAGTAAAGATCCCCGCAAATTCCAAAGTAGAAATTGTTTCGATCGAATGTTTAAAGTCCACTCACAATGATTTGTATGCGCATTCTACTCGTCATCTCTTGTTACATGCAATTTAGCTTTCAATGTCAATTACATTTTAATGATATTTCCATTTTTTTGTTTTTGTTTCTGCTATTTGTACTCGGAATTAATTTAGAGTCTAGCGTGACATTAATTACAGACTGAACATAACAATTAAAAAAAAAAAAAAAACGGGAAAAGGCTTCTGAATTGCACTAATAATAGCGGTAAATGTATAGAGTGTTAAGTAAAGGAAAAACTTCGTAGCGTTTTGCTTAATGGATTGTTCCACAGTCTTAATACTGCTCACCTTCTTAATACTGCCCCTATCAAGCCATTTCGAGGTATTTTTAATAGGCGACAAGCCATGGATAATTTACAATTTCACTTTGGCCTGGGTTTTAATGCTTCGCGGGCGTGTGGCAATCTTTTTTGTGTTTATGATGGAGGCACTTTTTGGTTAATCGGAAATTTACACTCTGAATGAAGAGCGAAAAATTTAATGGGTCGAACATCCATCTAAAATATTTAGGAAGTAGCGAAGCGAAATCGAGCGTTTTTTTTAAAAGTTTGTAACAGGCGATGAAAAGTGGTTCGCTTACGCGAAAAAAATCACGAACCAAAAAGGCTGAACCTGAACAAACGGTAACGTATTTGTTTTGTATTTGGCGATGTGCGACGAAAATCGCGCATTATGAGCTCCTCCCCTCTGATCGGAAAGTCGATACTGTCCTCTTTTATAAACAGCTAATGCAACAAGTACAACTAAGTACTCAGAATTAATCAACAGGAAAAACGTGATCTATTAGCGACTTAGGAATGCCTGATTGCATATGTCTTTAACGAGCCAGCAAAGATTGAAATGCCAGAGTTATTCAGAAAGTTTTGATGCATTTGGGGATGGACCTCGGTTTGCAGAACATTCTTAATAATGTACAGCGGACTTCAAGCAAAGCCTTTTAACGCCATTTAACTGACTTTTTCGCCCAGAAACCTTAGAAGCTCGTCAGAGAAAAAGCAAAGGCTTATCGATCAATACGGCGTCTGTTTAACTTAACAAAGTTCATTGAAGTTGTTTACTTTTTTTAAACATTTATATGTAAAAGGAAAAGGACTACATTTTCATGAAGCAACGCTCCGAAGTTCTTCCCTTACGTAGTATATTTTGAATAGTATTTGACGTTTGAAAACCGGAAGGAATCGAAAGTTCCAAGACCAAGTTTTAAGGTAAGTAAAGTATTTTCACTAACGTTCGAGCTCTTGTGTTCTTCCCCATTTTTGCGAACACCACAGTTATGAGGAAACGAAAAACCTTTTGATTTTAACTTTTTATGCCCATAGTTAGGGCAAATACTGTATTTCATCTTGAAAACATATTTTCTTGACATGACTTACTGTAAACACAAATTAAATACTTTTCAAAGCGTCATAATAGAAAACCTGTTTTAAAATTTAAGATTATTGATCCGGCGATACCTCTAAAGCACCGCGATAATAAAGCCAAGGTAATAAGGTCTCGGCATGTTTACGATAACGTGGATTGCTAAACATTTGCATTTTGAAGACGGCTGCAACATCGTTCTCGCTTAGAAAATTATCTAAATTTGCATTTTCAATAGGATCTAACAGCACCGCACCCATTATCCCGCAAGTGGTGGTAACGCCTAAAAGATGTAAAGTAGAAGCAGTTTTTCAATAGAGTCCGCCACACAGCGAAATAAGAAAAAAGGAATATCTTCTCTTACCCCATATACTGCATTTTAAGAGTTGCATGTGGATGCCTTTTAGCGTAGGCAGTTTATGCGGGTAGTTCAACAACTGCAAATGCTTTACCAAATTTTGATGATAATAGGATATCAGGTAATCGAATTCTTTCAATTTGATTTCGTACTTCGTTGAGGACAAAAGCAAATAATACAAATCCTGAGCTATGTTACCGTATTTGGGTAATTGGTAATCTACCAAGTAAGTTTCAAGTACATTATCATTGTCGTCGGATTGAAACATAATGTTGTTGCACCAAGCGTCGCCATGATTTAAGGCATTGAAATCGTTTTCGTCAACTTCACTCGCTTTAAATAGTTCGTCCACAAGTAGTTTCTCAATTTTACAAAGGTCCTCATAATACTCTTCGTGGCCGTTATACGAAGGCACACACGACATGAAGTATTTTGTTAGGTTGGTAAACATAGTTTTCATAGCCTCGAATTCTTCAGGTTTAAAATAGCCCTTCATATATCTTTCATCGTATGGGCCTTTGACGGCGACTCGGGTAGCGGAGGCGGCATGCCACTGAGCTAATTTGTGCAGAACATGCTTAGTGTGATTGATATCTAAACCTTCGAGACGATTTGCATTTTTGAAACCCCGACACTTCAAGTCTTCCAACAAAATGTACGGTTCATCGATATCAGGTAATCTATAAAATTTGGAACCAAATTTGACATTAACACCCACCTGGGTATACATTTGCTCCAATTCCGGTATTATAAAACGATACATATCAGTTTCGACATCGAATAGGTCAAAACGTTGCATCATCTCTTGCAGCATCTCACTATCGTGAGCAGTCTTGAGCATAAAGTTCCAAGGTTTTATAGAACCGTCTGAACCAAAAAGAAAAAAACAAAGAAAAAACAGAAATGAAAATACGAATAAAAGAGTAAACCTTGTTTCTGTCAAACGTTTCAAGATATCGTTTACCAATTAATTCGATTTCTGCGTGTATTCTCAACATAATTGTGGCGTAGTTTTCTCCCGGCGTCAACGCCTCTTTTACGTCAAACACTTGAACTTGCCGATAACCGCTTATGATCTCTTTGAAAACGGGTTCGAATAGCTCAGCTTTTATCCATTTAGGTATAGAACGTTCGGCAATTGCGTCATTTGATGCCATTTTATCCTCGATATTAATTCTCTATAAAGCTGTTAACGACAATAATTGCACTAAAATTCTTTATAAAACAATTAATGTTCTAGTGTTGACTGTAACCACAATTAGCGTAGAAAAGCTTTAGTAGACCTCGTCTGAGTGCGATAAGCAAGCGAATTGCATTCACTGTTAGCTTAATAGATACTGATATCGTTATTTAAAAGTCTAGCAATGCCAAGTGCATTCTTCATAGAATGCATTTCTCTTCCGATTTCTAAAACAAAGAAAAAACAAACAAACAAACAAACAAACAAACATTGTGCATATTTTGCTTGATTTTCACATTAATTTCCAAGAACATCTTTATATTAAGACGCAGCATTTTGGCAGCGACACTTTTCAAATTAAATGACGAACCCAAGATTGGCGGGCGTTTTTGTAGAGATTTTGTTACTTTTACAGAAATTGAGAAACGTTCGACGATGCCATTCTCAATATAAGCTAAATAGTTTTCATCTATGCCTGAGTAGAGAATCAACGGAGAAGAGAACATAATTTGATTCTGTTACCCTAACCTCCGGCTCGAGCTTTTGAACTCAAAACACTTTGCTTAGTAGTATGCATCTCTGCAGTTGTAAATAAGTGCATAAAATAAATATTTATCCAAACACGTGAGTGCCAACCAGTTCTCATAATGTAAGCAAGCGCCAATCGATGGAATGAATGATTTCTGAAAGTTTAACAAGTTTCATTAAAATGTACTTCTCTGAAATAATCTTACAATATACAACAACAGAATGCGTGAAATGTTTGTTGTTGTTTCGTTGTTTCTCTATTGCTATGAGAAACATTTAAAGGCATTTAAGTTTTATTAACCCTTTCCACTGCTATGTGTTGTTGTCTTTCCTTTTAAATTCAACAAGTAGGAGTGCGGAAGGGTTAAGAGAAAAGAGGAAGTATAGACATCCTAGCTCTTTTTTTTAATAGAACTTTGTCTTTTGTTTCCCAGAAAGTGCAAAAAACCGTTTTACTTCTTCACTTCACCGTACTTACGCCAGCCTCTGGTAATACAAACGTTTTCGTTATTCATTTGGGATGCTTGCCAAGCTGCGAAGGCGATTGATTTACTTTTTTTTTAACATTCGCCAGGTTTTCGCGTGAACGCTTAGAAGCTACGATAAAGTATAAGGAAGAAGAGCATGTTCCAGTTTTCGAATAGATTATGCGGACAAGCAATTGGAACTTGAAATGCTTTTATATGTACGTACCCAGGATAGAACGGTTGATGATTCATTTCTCGCAGTCGAAAAGCGTCATCACCGACCTAATAATGTTTCTATGTCTTATCAGCAAGCGATGGCATAGGATTGCGGTAGACTTGGCGTTGAACAAATACATGTTTCTCAAGGCCATCCAAGCGTTCAGCGCAAAAATGGTCCCAAAATGTACGTATATGCGTACATGCATGTACATGCACATGTGGTTTTATGTGTGTAACCTTGAAAACACACATACTCCCTGATATGAACGAGCTGGTATGGACACAATCTCCACGTACGTCAGTCCGTCCGCCTTTGCGTGTTCTTTAGCCCAACGCATGCGAAACTTCTTAATACACTTAATAAAATTTTCGCATCGTAAGATGAACAAACGCTTTTCGTACACTCGCATTAAAAGTCTCAGCCGCAAAATATAAGATCAGCGATATCACCAATCTATTCGTTTTCCAATGAACAATTCTCCGCTTTTCTTAATTTCCTCATTGAAAACAACAGATATATATAAACCAAACTGATCTCGTGGCCATCTATTTTTTTATATAGTTTAGTCTTTTTTTTGTCGCCTCATCCGAAGCCATCCCTTAGCCGCACTGATATATAAGTTAGATCGAAGCACATGAACGGCTGTTCGTCTACGTTTACAGCTTGGCAAACCTGCAAAGCTTTCTTTCGAAACGATTCGACGGTAATTTCTCCGCCCTGAAATGGATCTATGAGACCTGATTCTATCGCTCTTTCAAAATAATAATTTATTACATCATAAGAACTTTTTTATGTTTTGTTTTGTTTAGCTGAGAACAAAAAAAAAACGAGAGATTTATTTTTCTTCTCTTTCTCTTCATTTCATTTAATAGTTAAGAGCTCCCCGATATAGTAACCAAGGTAGGGTTAATTTTAAATGATTCAAATAAAGTGTATTCGAATACAATAAATTTTTAAATTCTTGACTATTATCGGTATGACCGATAAGATTATCAAGCGAGGCCTTATCGGATGGCTGACATAAGATTATGGGCAAAGTAACCGCTATAGGCACCATAGCTGCAAACAAAAAACACGCACGTACTAGAAAGACTTGACTAAAATCTACAAATTTTAGTTAAAGCTTACCCCATAAGCCATATTTGATCAGCATTTGATGCAATTCCCTCAAAGTAGGTAAAGGTTGGGAATAGTTTAACACAATCAGGTTTTCAATTAGTTTCTGATGATAAAATTTTATAAGATAATCGAACTTAGAAATTTTTATATCCAATCTGGCTGATGAAAATATCAAGTACAGCAAGTCCTGCGCGGGACTACCGTAGCGTGGACCTTGGAAATCGACAGGAAGAGTTGCTTTAATGCTACCATCCGGTGCATATTGAAACATGATATTGTTCGACCAATAATCGCCATGATTTAAAACATTAAATTCCTTAGGATCGACATGAGAATTTTCAAAGAAAATTTCGGTGAATTTCGAAAAGAATGTTCGCTGGAAAAGAAGAAGTATAAATATCTGATTGATCTTCTTCTTAAGTACATAATTCGATTTTACCACTTCATCGTAATATTCCTCATGACCTTCTAATTTTGTTATGTTTTTCAAAACATATCGTCCGGTGTCATCAAACACATTTTGTAGCAATTCTTTGCCACCCTCGTTCAACATACCTCTCCGATATTTCACATCAAATATACCCTTTTGTTGGACCATCACCGCAGAAGCAGCGTGCCATTGGGCAAGTTTCTCTAAAGCATTTTTCAAATGCTCTAAATCCAAACAATCTTGCCTCTTGACATTTTTGAAACCATATCGACTTAAATCTTCCAGAAGAACATGCTCTTCCTGAGTTGGCAACGTGTAAGACTTGGCTGCAAAACGTATTTTCCTACCAACCTTGGCATAAATACGTTCGAATTCTGGAGCAATTTCTTTGTACATACCGTTCTCAACATCGAAAGCATCGAATTTTTTCATGTCTTTCGGGAGGTTTTCGTTACTGTGCCCTATTTTTAGCATATAACTAAGATCATCTCTTAAACCATCTGCAGGAAAATGATCAAGAAAAAATATATAAGAAATATCGAGCAAAGTTAATGAAAGTAAGAAAACCTTTAAGCAGAACTTCCGCTTCGACCTTAAGTATAATAGTCGTATAGTTTTCACCCGGAGCCAAAGCATGGGAAATTCTAAAATTTCTTGTGCTTTGATATTTCGGCTGAGTTTGACGGAAAGCATCTTCAAAGAGTTCACTTTCGATCCACTTGGGTATGTCGTCAGCTTGCTGAGTCATTCTCTTCTAATTTGTAATTTTTACAATTTCCTTGTTAAAGAACTTTGCGTTAGTCAAGCACTACAGATAACTAGTTAAGTCTACCGTTGGGAGTGTTGGGTTTGTATGGTTAAAGAAATACGACCAAATTTGCAAAAGTGTCAATAGTAGAGATATGTTGTTTCTTTAATTCCGTTTGCGACACACAGGGGGAAAGCTCATTGAGAACGATTTACCTTCTGTTGGTACCTTTTCTTGGTTTTTGGTGGGAAGGTTGATCAATTTTGTAACAGAAGATGTATGTGCGAGGTATTTGGGATCAGTTGAAAAGCAACATCACTCATTTAAAAGACACAAGGAACGGAGTTCATTTTTTAAAAACTTCGGAAAATATTTTCTTCATTCCTCTCTTACTTTCGCGGTCAATCATTTCCGTTATTCATAACACTTTCGCGTTACATTTCCTTATTATGTTTTTTGCATAATTAAGAAAAGAAAAACAATCCACTTCTTGCACTCGGTATGTGAGGGGTTCGGTATTCCAATTGGTCCATTTGATCCCTTGAATGGAAAGAATTGGTTGTAAATGGTGTTAAGTGTCTAAGATTCGTCGTAAGATAGACGTAGATATAGTCTTTTCGGCCTTTTCGCCTTACGTTTTCTTTTTTTAACTATCTTTTATTGCAAATAAAATTTGATGTTAAGTATGAGTAAAATATTTGTTCAATAAAGCTTTATTTTGAGACTTCAAGTTGAGAGAAAGAAAGAGAGGGAGAGAGAGAGAGAGTGTTTTTAAATCAATAGAAAATATAAACAATTCATGATATATATATGACTTAATACTTCGCGATACATTTCTTCCAGTTTCGCAAAATTACGATCTATTTACATATTTACGTTAGCAGATTGACTTTAATTCCGTGAGATGCATTTCAGGTGATGTTACTTGTTATAAAAAAGAAATAACGATTTAAAAATAATAAGTGAGAAAAGGGAGAGAGACTAAGTCCTTCTAAGAAATATTACAAATTCCTATCAGAATTTTGACCTGCATCTAAGCACATAAGCGATGCTGAAGTCATAAGATTTTAAAAAGGCACAACATAATTATTTGAATATGAATTGAGATTTCCTTATATCAAATACATAATAAATAAATATATATTTTCCCTTGTGCTCCTTTAATGAATTTAACTTGTTTTCTTTATTTTTGAAGATATGCTTGGTCCCAAGTCTTCCAATAAATTTCTAGAAAATAATTTAAAAAAAAAATGCAATCATTAGAAGGTGATCTCGACTTTGGTGAGATGGTGGTTTCAACTTACTCGGGATTCATGAAGCCCCGTTCATATATCCAGGGTAATATTTCTTCAATGTGTTGAATATAACGGGAATTGCTATATATTAAGTTTCGGAATTCTATTCCCTCGGGAGTATCTCGTATCACATTCTCAATTCTCGCTTTATCCGTTGGTTCGAGTAGAGCTATACCCGTAATGAAGAGAGATGTTAGCAACGACCACCCGCCAAATACTTTCAATTGCTCTTGCAGCTGATTGCGACTCATTATGACCAAAGGATACTTTAGTAATTGTAAATTCTCAACTAAATGCTTGTAATAGTAATCGATGAAATGATCAAATTTTTTCAATTTAACATCAATATGAACGGATGATATAATCAAAACGTAAAGATCTTGAACCGGCGAGCCATAATTGCAGTTTTGATAATCAATAAAATATGTTTCTTCCACATGGCCATCTACTTTATATTTAAATAAAATATTGTTGGTCCATATATCGCCATGATTGAGAACATTAAAGTATTTTTTATGCATAGCCGAAGCATTAACGAACCATTCAGTTACGTTGTTATAGAATTTTAACTGAAATGCAAAGCATAAAATAAGTTCGCCAATAAGTTCATCTTATTAAGTTTATGTCTCAAGTCAATGAATATGCGGAAGTTATAAAATTCCGAGAACAGTCTTAAGAGTAACTTTAAAGATGTCTTCGTAAGGGTACGTAAAGGGTACGATGGACATGTTGATATAGTAAACAAAGAAGCAAAACTTTTTCTTGGACACATTAACGGACGCTCTTCAACGACCTATGCAAGATGTTATTGTGTATCGTGTGAAGAGCAAAGGTAACGCCTGGCCAACTTAATCGAATAAAAATGACATCTTTTGTTCACATTTTCTTGCAAACTTCGTGTACTTATAACGTGCACTTCTTAGTTACTTTATAATAATAATAATAAGTTCCCATCAGTCAGTTTATACACTTAAGCTCGTCTACACGTTTCGCTTCCTTCTTGAAGACAATCCCTTAAACAATTCCAGCAGAAAAGTGAATGCCTAAAATTCAAAGAACAGAAGGACGAGAAGGCGGAGACAGAAGAGACTGATTTATGTAAATTATATTTCTTTCTATTTGTCTTTCTCTTTCTCGTCCACTTCCTCTTTTTCCTTTTTCTTCTTCTTATCGGCGCTATTCAATAAGTAAAGTAACGGACAAAAAAATCGTGTTCGGGCTGATTAAAAAGAGAAAAAGAAAACACTTCTCTACGCTACGCCTTTCTAGTCTTCTAAATCCCTATTACTCTGTAAGCGTAATCATGCACTTGACTTCACACTTACCAACGGTTCACGATACTTTTCACCATTTTTATATTTCTGCAAATTATTCATAAATGCTTCTATCAGCAAACCGTAGATGCCTTGGATTCTTTCACGAGTATGTTCAAAATCTAAGTTACGTATAAACAGGGCTTCGGGATATGGACCTAATTTCGCTACTCTGCAAGCGGAGGCGGCATGAAATAGGGCCAATTTGCGTAAAACGAATTCGGTATGTTCCACGTCTAAGCCATTTAAGCGATTCACATTCCGGAAACCACTACTGCAGAGATCCTCTAACAGAACGTATAATTCTTGGCTATCTGTCGGTAGACGATAACATTGAGCTCCAAATTTAACCTCAATGCCCACATCTTTGTACATTTTTTCCATTTCGTTTATTATATCGATATAGGTAACGTTCTCCACGTGGAAGAAATTCAAAGACGCTAATATTTCCTTCATCTCTTTGGTTTCATGAGGTAATTTAAGCATAAACGATGACTTCTTAATCGTACCATCTAAGGAACATTCGATAGTTACGGAATGCGTTTAATCATTCAATTTTCCGTTTTTTTTTTCTCTTTTTGCTTACCTTTTAATTTCATTTCAATTTGAACTCTTAATATTAAAGTGGAATAATTTTCACCAGACACCATAGCACGTGAGGCTCTGAAAAATGTTATATCCTCCAAGTCTTCAATAGCTTGACTTAGCATTTTATGAAAGTTTTCCTTATTAACCCATTTCGGGATTCGAAGTTCATGTGACATTTTTTATTCAAAAAAATTGGAAAAACAATTTTTTCTTCTTTTTTTTTTACTTCTTTAGTTATTATGACCTTCACAACTCACTTTAAATAATTTAACTAAAAACGCTAAAAACGGTATTCTTTTAGAAACCTCTATTTAAGATATGATTAAGAAGAAGAACTACACATATTTATAAAACATTGACATTGTCTCTATACACATAAATATATGTGTATATGCATGCATACGTACCTATATATAAACATAAATATAATATTTGTTGTTGTCCTAAGATAAGCCGTATGAAATAAACAGTAAGCGCGCTCTTAAACTCACCTTTCTCTCTCTCACTCTCTCCTTCTCTTAAACAAACATTCGATCAATTAGGTTTACTGCTAACTGTTTCTATTTTTCCTTAAACTATTTAATTTCGATCTATGCTATAAATGGATTACCGGAATTACCGGAACTGATTCTGCTCATCATTTGAACCGCTTGCTTATTATTTCAACTAGAACCAACTTTATTTATATGAATTAAAATCGTCCGAAAAAAAAAATGTTTTTTTTTTTTTATGTTTTTGTACAAAACACCGCAGGATGAGGGGTATATTCCTTTTGTCAAAGTGTTTGCAACGACCGGAACGAAACTTCAGAGGCACCACAAACTTTATATATCCTGTCTAAGGTCTGTTGTAAACACTCTTCTGGCCGCAAAAATGAAGATCTCGAGTTCAAATTTAGCAGAAACCCTGGAAGTTCTTCCATGCATGTTTGTCATTGGAAATGGCTCCAATCGGTCGAAGGACACGCTTACAGTATTATGAAAAGTAGCAACACCTCCGTCTTTTAAAAGAAACAAAATTTGGCTTCTTTATCTTATACCAAAAAACTATAGCAGATAAATGTACAAAATTTGAACGCATACTATATGAGTGACGCTGTAGTGCCGTAGTAGAAAAATGGAAATTGGCCATGCCTACTCAATATTTAATTTTTTTTGCCATACATTTATAACGTGCAAGAGAATGTTCCAAAATTGGAATGCACCTACGAATGTCTGGCTGTCCATCTGCGTCCATCTGTGTACTGTGTCTGTGCTAAAGATCCTCCCGTTAGCAAAAACAAATATATCGCCTACAAAGTTGCAAAACAATTTGGAAGTGACCTAATATTTTTAAAGGGCACGCCTATAAGGCGCAAACTTTAATTTCGAAAATAGAAGAAATCAGCTCCGCCCACTCCATATTATAGAGCACGAAAATTTATTTGTTTCACTTTTTCTGTCTTTTTTAGCGTAACTGTGATTCGGTCACGATCGAATACAATTTTCTTACTTCTTTTACTATTATCAAAGAATTTGAAAAAGTACATGACCTAATGAGATTAAAATAAATAGAGCGTTTGCTATGTTCTACCCTCGTGTACTTCAATTTCAATTTCATTCATCGTTTGTATAATTTTTCATTGAAATTCGTTTAAAAGGCAGCAGCTAATCAGCTAATGATATTCGAATGATCGCGTCGACATGTTGAAGGCGTCTCCTCAAAGCTAGTGAGCTAGAGCGAGTGGATTCGATTTCAGGGAATTCAGGGAATTCAGCCTTAAAGGAGCCTTTTGGAGTTGAACACATTTATACTATTAGTGGGTTCGCTGGGAGGTAGGGCGGGGAGTGTGTCCATAGATCGGAATGAATCCTTCCCTATCTATGTGTAAATGAAGCACAATAACATTGTCATCTCAAAAATCATTGTCATATAGCAAAAATATCAAATAAACTTAAGATGGACATTATTTTTTGATTTTTTATTTATTTATTTTCTTTTTTGTGTTGTTGAGTGGAGATGCCAATAAAGTTGTGGCTTATATGTCCAAAGATTGAAATTATATTCTTTATCCTTAAATGTTAAAAATTCAAAATTAACAATACAAAGTCGTTTAACTATATATACTTCAAAATTAATTTTTTTTATTGTTTTATTTCAAAATTTTAAACATGTTTTTTTTAATATTCCAAATATTCTACGAGATCTATTGCTTAAAATGTTCCGTTTTTGAATTCGCTTTGCTGGCTTCGCTCTCCTTGCTGTATATTTTTATGAGAGGCATTTTTTGACTTTTCTGAGAGTAAAATCACTACTGCTTCTAAAGCAATAGCTGAAAAAATTTGAGTGGTAAAAACTGCCGACTTTTCTATATACTTGAGCAGTTTAAGCAGCTTTTACAATAATAATCGATCGAGAGAGCGAGAGAGAGTGAGAGAGAGAGAGAGAGAGAGAGAGAGAGAGAGAGAGAGAGAGAGAGAGTTAGCGAAGGGAAGAGAGTATGCAAGCAGATATATAACGATTGAAAGAGATCCGTTATAAGATTAAAAGTGAAACCAAAGGTAAGGACAGAGAGATCGTTATAATCCTTTATTGCTTCGAACATGGTGACTCTCTTTATTGAAGTTGAAACTAAACGTTATTAGCTCTTTCGGCGTTTAAAAAATTCGCAAAGTAAATTAAATATGCCTTCAATGATTTGGAGAATCTTACCGTAGTCAAGGGAGCGATAAATCGATCTATAATCTTAATCAAGTTTATGCAAATTTTTTACGGAATGCATACAACACCTTCGAGTTTGTCTTTGAAATATAACATCTTTATATATATATAGTAGATACTGAAAGTATTGATCGGACAGTAGCTTATGAGATGGTACACTCTTTGCCTCTTAAAATTCTACCTTCAAAAGACTTTCGTTAAGAGGAATCCATACTGTTATGAAAGAAGTAAAGGATTGTTGCCGAAGAAATTTATTCGCCGACTTGTGGATGGATTATACATAGGGAGCTCTTGGTAGGATCGCCAAGTGTAAAGAAAAGATGATTCATTCCTGCAATTCCTAAGAGCGTAGACGCTTCATTTCAGTTTAGAGTTGAATTTCTTATATCGTTGAAGTTGAACCTACGCTATTGAGAAGTACAAGTATTGAGCACATTTCTTGTTTGCCTTTCACTTGTTGCGATTATTTTCTTATTTCTTTAAATGTAAAGCATCTCCCAAAATGAGTACATATTTGCAAATAGTTTGGATAATCACCTAAAAGGTGTTGGAAAAGCAAAAATTTGATATTTTTTTCGAACAGATCCTTGCTTTACCTTGCAAGTGTATTCGCGTGTGATCGCGTATATTATAGAAATGTAGAGTGGCCACACAACAATTCGGCCGAAATAAAGTGAGCAAACAGCTCCTCGTGTTCATCGTTTAGAAATCACTCAGTTAACGACTAAAATTCTTTACTTTTAGTGATAATCACATACGAAAAGTTAATAAATTATGTTACAAGGTTCATGTATTGCGCGATTAAAAAGGAAATATTTCTGCTTTAAGGACAATTATTTACTATTAACTGAATAGTTTTCACTTAGGCACTTGAAGCCTTCTTTAACACATGCTTTTAGTTGTGCAGCTGCAGTCAGACCTAAAGATTAATCACAATACGTTCTAGTTGAGATGCGGAGAAAAATCAAGTCCCTATGCACGTGAATCACGTGACTGCCCACTAGCGCATGTTGTTTCCTTCCGTGCGTAGCAGCGCAAGTTGTTTTTGCAAAAGCTTCCGAGGGACTATAGTATACCCTACGCATTCAAAAGCCTACAGCCCTGTAGTAGAATAAACTCCTTCGTGATTCAGCACCGTAGGTCTATATATTATCGAATTAAATCCCGTCAACAAATAAAACTACGTATTATAACTGAAAACACAAAAGTCCTTTTAATTTTGTCAATAAATTTCTTGGAATGAACTGCTGGATAACCATGGGCATTCCAAGGGAGGATGGTGGCTAGCATTTACTGTGCCTTAGTGTATAAGTAAACTAGATTTTCATTTCCAGTTTCGAAGATGGGCTTCCGCTCAAGTCCTTTAATAAATTGCTACAAAATATTTCAAGAATTTTTTGCGATTAGTAATGGCTTTCCAATTATTTTCACAACTCACCTCGGGTGCATTAAACCTCGTTCATGCAACCATGGTAAAATTCCCTCGATATGTTTGATGTAGCGTGGGTTGGAATATATTAAATTTTGGAAGTCCTTACCCTCGGGAGTGTCTCGCATTACGTATTCAAATTTTGCTTTGTCCGTTGGATCAAGTAAAGTCACGCCCATTGTAAAGAAACTGGTTACGAATGCCCATCCACCAAACACTTTCAATTGATCTTGCAGCTGTTGACGACTCATTATATCCGAAGGGTATTTCAATAATTTTAAATTTTCTACTAAATGCTCGTAATAGTAGTCGACGAAATGATCAAATTTTTTTAATTTAAAATCAATATGAACGGATGATATAAGCAAAACGTAAAGATCTTGAGCCGGTGATCCGTAATTGCAGTTTTGATAATCCACAAAATATGTTTCTTCCACATGGCCATCTGTTTTGTATTTAAATAAAATATTATTGGTCCACATGTCACCATGATTGAGGACATTAAAATACTGGGTATGCACTACCCGGGCTTTGACATACCATTCAATTAAGTTATTGAAGAAGATTAGCTGAAAAGAAACGGAAAAGTAACGGACCTTACATTTTATAGACACTCTAAGCATAAGTTTATGTGAAACAAATTTCGTAAAGCTTTACAAGACGAAGTACAAGTCTCACTAAACTTGTCGCGTAACTCTTAAAGAACCAATGTCGCCATGTCATCGCCGTGGTCGGTTTTACTTATTGGAAGTGCACATTACTTCCGTGAGTCCCGATAAGAGAGACTTTAATTAATGCCGTAGGGTGTAGAATAAGACTGTGGCTTCTTCATTTCCAAGTATTAACTTTACGCCCTACGAAATTGTGTAAATTATTACATTAAACCTCGTGCAACGCAGTTTCTTGTAGCTTTGAATAGATGTAGTTTTGCATGAAAGAAAAACCGAAAATTGCGTTAATTTTTCTGATTAGTGCAATGGACAGCGCGGCACACTCTTTACGAGTGATGAACAGTGATGGCGCTATAATATCCAAAGTCTAAATAAGCATTGATGGAGAGTATGCGGATCAATGAAATTCACGATGGGCGTGGTGTATTGAAGTTTGTCCCCTAAGGAACACTACTACTACTACTACTACTACTACCAATAATTGATGCAATTGCGCCCAAAAGAGGGCGTAATATACCAAAAGTCCTGGTGTAGAGCGTATTCAGTACGAAGCAATTTGGCTGCGTAGAAAAAAACTCGCCCAGGAAACGTTTGTCCCTACCGTCCCTGCTGCTTTCGGCAGTTATTACTACTACCCATTAATATAGGTTTCAATAGACGAGTTGTTGTTCGTTCCTAATTAAACCGCATTTCGGAAGCACTTAATTCTTCCCGGTTTGCCTCGAAAAGCAATTTTTTTTTTCTTAATTACTCAAGCTGCCGTAGTTTTTGTACTCACCAAAGATTCGCGGTACTTTTCGCAGTTTTTATAATTTTTCAAATTTTCCATAAACGTTTCCGCCATTAATGCGTATATTTGTCTAATTTTCGAACGAACGTATTTACTATCGAGCTTATGAAAAAGGAGCTTTTCAGTATATGGCCCTAACGTGGCTACTCTACAAGCAGACGCCGCATGAAATTGAGCCAATTTGCGTAAAACACATTCGGTGTGTTCCACATCTAAACCATCCAAACGGTTCACATTTTTGAAGCCACAGCAGCTCAAATCTTCCAAAAGCAGATAGAGTTTCTCATTATCAGCTGATAAGCGATAACATTTCGCACCGAATCGTAGCTCAACGCCCGATTCTGCATACATTCGTTCCATTTCATTTAACACATCCTGGTAGACAACGTTTTCAAGGTGGAAAAAATTTAAAGAGGCTAACATGTCTTTCATTTCTTTAGTTTCATGTGGTAATTTAAGCATGAAAGAGGAACTCCTCGTCCTGCCATCTGGAATGCGTGTTGACATTTTAGTATGGCTTTAATTGGTCCAATAATTATTACCTTTCAATTTCATTTCAATTTGTACTCTTAGCATTAAAGTGGAATAGTTTTCGCCCGACGTCAAAGCGCGTGCGATATCGAAGTAAATTATTCCGTCCACGCCGTCGAAAAGTTGTTTCAACATTTTATGAAAAATTTCTTTATTAACCCATTTTGGAATTTTAAAGTCTAAATCCATTTTATAGGAAGAAGGAAACTGTCGCGATTCACTCTAAACTATTAACTGAAGCGTATTAAACTGGAAACGTCTTTATTTAAGATACATTTGAGCAGAAGAACTGGCTACGCAGGTTTACCCAACATTGTTACACTTGAATGTGTTAGGTTTAAGATAAGAAGCTACGCGACGTAAATAATAGATTCACTTCTCTTTCTCTTCTCAATCTCCCACTCCATAGCAATATGCTTTGGGTTGACTGAATGTTTTTGATTTAGACTTAGATTAACATTGTTTTTGACTGTAGTGAGAAAAACAAATATTAGCTAAAGTCGAATTTGTAATACCTCCTGCTCGCTTCGCAGCCAATGATTCGTCCTAATTAAAAGTTTTTAGCTTGCATTTATACCTATACGTCTCAAGGAGATCTAAACATTTGAGAGAATTGTAGTCGATTCTCGATGTCCACCACCGTTACCTTAAAACAGCATTGAGAGTGCCTTTCCACTATAGTTCATGAGTGATTTTCGCTTTTGAAAGCAGAGCTTGAGACTGTTTATGGTTCTCGATATCGAGTAAAATCGATAACTGTGGAGTAGGGACTCGCTGTAACGAATTGGGTGGAGAGTTCGTGGTTATCGATGAAGTACGCATTTCTCTTACTATCGAAAGCGAAAAATCTTTCGAAAATTACTGTTTACTCCAGGCATACTCCAATTATGACTGAATTTACTCGAGATGGAGAACTGGAAACCGGCCACTCCTTTCAGCCTGCGTTGTACTGTGCATGTGTCGGTTTGGCCCACACCAATCTGCCTGCAATAATTTCCAGTGTATGTTTGATAAAATTTGAAGCTGATGTATTACGGACGGACAGACGGACATGCTTAAATCGACTCAGTTTTTGGTGCCGATCAAGAACATACATACATAGCTGTAAGGACTCACAAGTTACCCTCTAGGCGTTGCAAAAGTTTTGACAAAACGAATATACCACCATCGGCCGCTGATAGGTGTAAAAAAATGTCGAATCGTATACAATTAATACACTTTTGAAAATTCTAAATTAATTCTTTACAAGTGATAAATGTGAATACCTTTTCTTTACGTTGCGTTAGTTACCCATGGCTACCTATGGTGAACTACACTATCGTTTTCATGCTAGACGTAGCATATGCTCAGAGCATTTGCGCGATGTTTGTACCTTACGCGAGCTTTGGTAAACTGGCGCGCCTTCGCCCTACAACGAATCCTATTGAAGCTGGTTGGATCGGACAATTTTTTCGACCGCTTCCCATGTAGCGCCTTATTTTGAACAGCCATTATATGAAAAAAATTTGCATTTTTCAAAATTTCTCTAAAAGAATCGCTGAGTTATGGTATTTGGTGTGAAAAGTTTGAATTGAATGGAACAACTCCTCGGGCCTCTTACATGTTATGAACATGTAGGATATAAGATAGTGAGAATCGCCGTGCTATGGTCAAAGGAAAACATAATGTTAATCCTCGGCACGTGGTTTCCTTGAACCGAGAGAAATGCCGAAGTAAATCCAATCAGCAGCAATTTTCTTTGATTGAATTCGATGAGTATATTGAGTGCATTACGATTGAATTGAATTCTTTGAATGATGAAGTGGAAGTAACTTACGTATTAGAATACAGTTATAAGTAATGCTTACGCTAATACAAAGTTAAAGTTAGCTTAAATGAATGCTTATACTAATAACAGCAAGTAAGAAAGTTATACTCGGTCGTGATCGAATCTTTTATACCCATCACCGTTATCCTAAACAAGACAAGGAAAATAAAAGGACTAAATTTTTATTCTCTATAAAATGAAGTGGGCGCGGCTGCTTTTTTTTCTATTTTCAAAATAAGCTTTTGTCACTTAAGCGTGTGGACGGTGTATTCGTGTCGTTGAAAAAGTTGAACAAATTTTTGGCGATATCTTCATTTTAGTTAACGGGGGAACGTTTATCACAAATACTACACAGTTGCGCAGACAAACAGGCGCACCGACGAACAGACGGACATTCCAAATTGAAACTGGCTAAGGATTTATAAACTTTGTAGGGGTTTTCGAAGCTTGTTTGTGCGTCTTGTAAAGATATTGAAAAAAAAAAATTAAATTTTGATGCACTATAATATTGGATAGGCGTGACAAATTTTTGCCATTTTTGTGCAGACCTTACTGCATCGCCCACACAATACGCGTTCAAATTTTTGTAGATATAGTTGCTATATTTCGTGAGTAATGAGGAAAAAATCAATTTTTTATTTCTTTTCAAAAACAGAGATGTTCCCAGTTTACGTGGTGCTGTGGACTTGTCCTTCAACCTATTTGCCGATTTTCGATGCCAACAGGCGAGCAAGAGTTTCGAACGCTTCTGCTAAATTTGAAGACAATAGCTTCATTCTTGCGGCCCAGAGAATGTTTACTACAGAGTTGAAATTTGATGCTGATCAAGAGCATACATACTTTGTAGGGTCTCTGAAGCTTTCTTCTGGCCGTTACGAACGTTTTGAAAAACGATCATACCTCTCGTCTTTCAGTAATGGATATAAAAAACGTAAATGCTTACGCTAATAACAGATTATAAACTGGGTCACTCACACTGCGTTAAAAATAAATATGCTTACCAAGAGTAATTATACTAAAATTAAGTAGGTATATTAAGTACATCACACACTCTTAGGGAAACTGAATCTTGATATAGTAGAAAGGCCGAGTGGTCAGTATTTTTTGATGAAAATTCTTTCACAATAAAAATTTGACATGAAAATTAAATGGACCAAATCGATCTATTTCTTGGACCCCATTGCAAATAAGCTCCTTCATGAATAGTAAACCCTTTGGAAAAAGTTTTAATTATTAATGTTTTATGATGAAAAGTGGTCGCAACTTAGCAAACAAGTTCAAGATAGAATAGAGCCGATAGCCTTTGTTGCTAGTGCTCAAGGTCTTTTTTGTTTAGTCTAAGAATTTATTTCATTAGTCTAAAATTATAATAATAATAACAATAATAAAGATAGAATATTTGGATCGCATAGGCCCCTCTTTTAGGCCGCCGCTGTGTAGGACCTGTCTCTTATACACATCTAGATGTGTATAAGAGACAGGCTTTGGACCAAGTCGTGCGACCAATATGCGGGCATCCATAAAAAGCATGCCTTTACATGAAAATACAAAAGGCCTGCAAAAGACCCCATGAATCCCTAGCAATAAATAAGTTTTCGAAAGAAACACAAGGTTTCAGTAGGCTTCACACTCAAGATAAGCAGCGCCATCACTTCAGTACGTTTGTGATTTCGGGGGGTTATACATTTCCCTATTAAACTTTTCCACATTCGACATAACCTTTGTCATCTCTGCACCGTCACGTTCCCTTTTTACTTATAAACCCATGAAAGCTCTATAAAACGATACAATATTTCCAAACCCTTAAAGTCTCTTAAAGGCCTGTTTTAGGCAGGGCCATTGCACAGTGGTGCAATATTCTCAGTACCACTTCTTTAAAGCGACCGAAAAAGACCACTTGACAAAAACGAAGTAAAACAAAAACTTTAGCACCCCTTTTAAGCAAAAAGTGCGTGCAGCAATAACATAACCTTCGTTATCAGACATTTGTTACTTAACTTAGGAGCGAGAAAAAAAAAAAACATCTTCGGCGTATATTAGACATAGAACGCCCCCGGGTGGGCTCGAACCACCAACCTTTCGGTTAACAGCCGAACGCGCTAGCCGATTGCGCCACGGAGGCACTTAGCGACTCTTATCTGCAAGTGGCTTTTATTGCTGTTAGCCGTAACATAAAGAACAGAACGTACGTTTAAACTGATATTGAACTGATGTTAGTTATTAAGCAGAAAATGAAATATTTTGCAATTTCCGCCCATAGCGTTGTCTATCACAAACGGATTCTTCTAATTTTGAACCCCTTTATGTC
This sequence comes from Glossina pallidipes, assembly GCA_000688715.1. Taxonomy (NCBI): domain Eukaryota; kingdom Metazoa; phylum Arthropoda; class Insecta; order Diptera; family Glossinidae; genus Glossina; species Glossina pallidipes. The sequence goes on from KK500074.1 coordinate 155,214, forward strand.
TTTTTTAAATTTTTAAAAGAGAATTTCGTCGTTTAACCAAATATTTCGTTTTTATTTCTTTTCGATTGTTTTACAAAAGTAAAAGAAAGTCGCGGTCGCTAATATCTTTGGCGGCGCTTTTAACATTTTGTGGTGTGTATGCCTTCTTGTTCTGTTATGCTTTCGATTTTATATTAGACCGCCATTTTTACGATTGATGAACTTGTGAAGCGTCGAAGGTGATGCGATTATGAAACTTAAGTTAGAAGACTTATTAGACTGTCGGAAATGACATACTAGCGATGGACTTGCAGAGTTAAGTCTTGAATAGATTTTTCATTTCATTTCACTCTTTGTTTCTTACTTACTTTACGGCAAAATCCTTTTTCGCTGGGTTAACTATCAGATGATGAGCTAAATCTTGAGTTAGTAATTGCTAGTAAACAAATATATAAGCGAAAGCAGATCACGTGAGGGAGGCTTGAAAATCGGTTTTTTCATCGGTTTGAGTGATCGATTTGCAATTTCGCAAAAGTTATCTGAAAAATACAATCAAAATAAAAAAAAAGAAAAAATTATGATTTGTGCTTACGCTCTTTGCAACGATAGTTTGTCGCCCTAGTTTACTTTACTTTATTTTTACTTAATTTTACCCAAAATTTGATTGAATTTTTTTTGCAAGGCATTTGTAAAATTACTTGACAAGATTAACTGACTTGATTGAAGGGTTCTTTTCTTTTTTGTGATTATGTGTTAAAGCTTATGTTATTTGTATACAGCAATAGAAAAACTGCACTGCCGGCATGTATTGTAGTATTTGTAGATTGAAGTAACGCCTTATAATTAATTGAAAACATTCTGATGATGAATCGTTCGTCGAAAATTGTTAATTAAGAACAAACTGCTGGGTTCAAATTGCAAGTGCAATGGAGTTTACTTTGTTCGCACCTATGGTGGGAGCTTAGTCTGTCCCTAACTGTTTTCCTTTGCTCCTTCCTTTCGCACCCTCACCGTAAACGAACAGGCCATATCCGCCGAGGGTTTAATCAAAAATTAAATAATAAATAAATAAATAAAGAAAAATAAAGAAAAGAAGTAGGCAAGGCGGGTATTAGGTATTTTACCTTACTTCGCTTTATGCAGCCGCCTAGTAATGTACCAAAAGTTATGCGTTATTTTTATGCGAATGTATAACTTTCGTGGAAGTCGATGGATTGGACGATGTTGAATACGTCAATCAACCTGATCTACATATAGAAAACTTAATTTACTTGTCAAAGAGTTTACTATTTTCCATTTACTTCCGTCATAACTAAGCGCAAATTAGACTTTGTCGCCTTAGCTTGGTTTGCCCCGATATATGGTGCTGTGTAAATGGTAGACATATGTAATCCAAGTTTTCCGTGCTTATCTTCTTTGCTATGATGGGGGAATTTTCATCATTAAATCATCATTCAGTGGAACATTTTTGTCACATAAGGGTTTAATGTTTCAAGAAAATCGCTATATACGATGATGTCCCAAAAATAGGCCTACTTGGTTCAAATTTAATACGATCAAGTTTTATATCAAATTAGTCTTACGAATGAATTTTCACCATTAAATATCAAAAACTGGGCATTCTTGCTGGGTAAAGGCCCATCATGAGATGGGATCTAACAAGTAGAGCTAAGTGGTTCAAATCCAGGTCAACTTTCAAGTCAAATTATTATGGCGAACAAGTTTTCACGTTGACAGTTAGGCCTTCTTACCATGTAAAAGCTCACTTAGGCACGTTTATGTGGGAATGGGTTCAAAAAATGTCTCCGTCCGATGCAAATTTTTCACGCAATTTTAGTTGCGATGTCTTTCAAATATTTTTGCTTATAACGACTTATTAGGCGTTATACGAGGAGTGATCTTACAGATTGAGAGACGTTTCGATGAAATGAAATGAGCTGACGGGTTTCCAGAACAAAAGACGAGTGCTATTGAAAATAGTTTGGATCGGTCCACTTTATCGACCATTCTCCCGCGCAGCGCTTCATATTGACAAGCCGTTGCATGAATAACATTAAGGTGATGTAGGGCATTTATGACGGGCCATGAGCCACTTTTTCTTCTATGTAAGAAAGATTTTTGAAATCGCCGATACTGTTTTGTTCACTAGGACGACTTGAGTATATAGCAGAGATGGGCAGTTGGTTGAATTCGTTTCATCAAGGTCTTGACACCTTCTGTAACTTGATCTCGATGTTTTTTCTCGAACGTTTTTATCACACATATGCAAGATGACGGTGGCAGAGCTGGACTGAGTGTTCCCATCACGTTAGGAAAATGAGACCAAGTGCAAATCGGAAGCAGTATCAGCATTTCATCTAAAAACGACCTCACATATAGACTTGAATGAAACGTTTTGGAATCGGAGTGACTTTGGTTAAGTGGGCTTTAATAGATGCCGACTGATTTTAGTACAGACAGAAATTGACTTTCCACTGTAACAGGCGAAGACATTCTATAAAACTTTCTATGAATCATTCGTAAGGTAATAAGGGATTCAAATGCGGCAACGTAAACCGAACTGAAGACACCTTCCTTAGAGAGGCAGCAAAACATGTGTATTATCGGAAAGCACCTTTCTAGATGAATTCTTATCCCACTTTATATTATTTTCCCAAAATGAGGAAAAAAAATCAACAACAACAACTAAAGTTAGCTTAACTTTATGGTCATCGAAACAGTTGCATGTTTTTACTATAAGTAAGTTAATCGCTGGCACGTGAAACCGCTTTGTGTCAATATCAACACTTCATCGAAACGTTTCCCCTCGTTCGGCCTGTTAGCCGAATGCGCTCAATCTAACAGATATCCTTGCAATTGCTACAAGTGTAACTTTCTATTAATCCGTGAAGTGTCACTGACGCCCTAAGCCGGAAATTTACACAAACAAGAAAAACATATTGCACAGGACAAGTGTTGCACATATCAAGCCCTTCATCGTTTTACGCTAAACTGCGATGTCCCCGGCACAACAACGCAAGGGTTGTTTCGCGCCGTTATTCTTATTAAATATGACTTTTTATGCAATTTGCAAAAGTGAATACATTTAGCTATCATTTCGGAATTGAAATAATTATTATGGTAAATATGTTCATTGTTACGCGTTATGACAGCTTAAGCCACTGTACGTAATAACATAACAAGGTGGTTAGGGTTGATGCCGCAGTGATTCGAGCGAGTCTTGACACAAACTTATTAGAAAGTATCTGAGTATGAACTCAGTAGCCTCTCCATGTGGCTTGCCTTTGCTTTTCAATGAATGAACGAAAACCTAAAAAGCGTTAAACCATGAAATCGTTAGTTAGTAATATAATCAATTCTTGTTCTTTTTTTCATTTATTAAAATACTATCAAATGTTCTTTTGCTCGAACGGCGATACAGTACTTGCACTTGTCAGAAGGCTTGTGTTGTAGCTTCCCTTCCATCACAAATAGTTTTCTCTCAATTATGTAAGCATTAGCCTGATTTTTGCTTATTCTGTTCGAATTAATTATAATTTTACGCTTTATTACCTCTGTCAGGAGGGAAAGAAGAAATGTAAAAAAAGGAAAAAAAAAAACAGGTGTAATTGTTCCCATTCAAAAAGAGGATGATTTCGAATACCTGGCGATCCTTGCGGCTTGTAATGCAGTTCACATAATTGAGATAATTACAGATTTATTTTGATTAATGAACAAGTAAAAGTACTACTACAGTGGTCTATGGCCCATTTTAAAATTGCTCTACAGGTTCGATTCGAACCATTCTCAACGGCATTCGTCCTTCGGGCAAGATACGGCAGTGTACCAAATTTCATCAAAATATCTCAAGAATTGCGACCTGTAGGTTGAACACAAAGTGCAAAGACGGAGAGACGGAAAGATGGACCGAGGGATAGATGGATAGATAAACTTAAACCGGCTTAGGATCTTCTTTGTAGTTCCACATATCTGCACAAACGTACTATACCCTTGTAGCAAGAGTGGTGTAGCGCAGAGGGGCTATGCAACTCTTCTCCAATTATATAACATTTCAACAAAACACAAAATGTTTGTCTTACTTTTTTACTTTCACTTGCGAAGGACATAAATGGCTACTTTGGGACTTACACTTAAACGATCTCGAATGTCACCTTTTGGCCAGTAGGCGAAAGTCACCTCGTTTTCCTTCACAATGAGACTCTTTAAAGAACCCAGGGAACTAATATCCTCTCCGTTTCTTAGAACTTAGGCTCGATTACGTATCCGTGGCTAAGCAAAACACTTTACCGAAAGTTTTCGATTCATTCTCTGATACTTTCAAGAATTCCTCCATTACTGTTGTTCGATTACTACAGACTTACAGGCCGATCGATGTTAGCGACATCCTTAGTGATACGAACTTGTACGAATCGATTTAGAGAAAGTAGAGAAATAGAACCACGGACGACGATCATCGAACAACGCCATTGAGCATGAAGCTCCCTTGCACCCTTGATAAAATACCAAAAGTTATATTTTTATTTTTCCCTAAAAATCGACTGAAGTCGAACTTAGCAAAAGCAATCCTCTTGCCAAAGACCGTTTCATCGTAAAGTACTAAACCTTAGACTTTGTTTGTTTGCCGAACAAACGCTTACTTTAAGCTTTAGCAGCGTTATGGGGTTATGGGGTGAGATACGAAAAATGGGCAGACGTGTCCCAAAGAGCTTCCTCCTCCTTATTTGGCCACGGCCTAGGATACAAAATGTAGGTCTGCTTGACCTGAATCTGCTATTGTTCATTTTTGCGTCCAACCAATGTCCTCCGACAAGACAGATATTGGATAATCGAAGAATAGGAGAAATGTACCTGTTAGCCCGTTTTGTCAAGATAGAAGAAAGTCAGTCGCGATTGGTAGTCTTACATAAAGCTAATTGACAGGACATGACCATATATGACCATAAGGCAGACAGGTCGTGCTTTACCACTCCGGAGAGTGTTATTTCCTTTCTCTCACCGGTATTGTCAGGAGCCAAGGTACCCATAGGAAGGAAAAGTAATTTTCTTCATTATATTCGCAACATTTGCAACACACGCATCCAACCATCGCTAGGCCGCACAGTGTGCAAATTTTCAATCATTGCAAGACACGCAGTCAACTGTGCCAAGCGCACTTATCTGTTCCTTATATCGTATCGCCACTATTGGGTCGGAGTTGCTTTACGAGGAGAACTAGAAAGTTTGAAAACATTCTCCACAACTTGAA
>KK500074.1:164965-176783 GCA_000688715.1 Glossina pallidipes
GACTGAATAATCAGGGACTACCATACATTGGAATTGCAACTCTGCTATTGCAGGTGTACATAAGATGATAGAAAACGGTGTAGTGAACTTTAGAAACTCTTTTCAAATTCACGGATGCACGTGTCTTGTGGACAGTTGCGTCTACAACTTTATACTTCCAGGGCATATAACCGATTGTGAACGCACCGTGAAAGAAATCCAAAAACGAAAGGTGTGAGAGTGTTATATAAATCTCTTTTTTTCTGGGTTTGTGGGGAAACAGTCTACTCTTTACGCCTAAACCTGGAAGCAATCACAAAGTTACAAATAATTCAATTTTATTTTTTCATTTTTTCGAGGTTTCATGCTTTTTTGTCATAAGGCAAACAAGAAAAAATCTTTGAAACTATTTTGTGCATAACTCAAGTGAAGTTGTGTTATCTGCCTAAAAATGGGTTTATTCTAAAATTCTAGACTCAGCGATATGGGTATCAAATAAAAGAACTTGGAGAGTAGAATGCGAAAAGCGTAGTGGTGGGTATGCGAGTTGCAGCCCCCGCCGAATATAACTTTCTTACCTGTTCGAACTAAATCCAATCAATCAGTTCCATGAAAGTATGTTACAATATTACGTACGGAATATGATTTTTGGGCGTAACGACTTTTTTCTTACTATAGCTTAAGTATATGGGAGCATTGCTTGTAGACAAATATATACAACTCCCTACAGCATAACATATTCAAAATAGTAAATATGATGGCATTTATGTAGTCGCTATATTGACTAACTTTTCGATAGAGCGGATGCAGAGAAATGAATTTGAGAGTTTTGCTCATGGGCGAGCGCGGAAAAAATTAACTAACTTTTTGACTTGCTCTGATTGGTAAAACCATAACCCATTTCGTGACAATCTTACTGTCGTAGAAACAGATTAGGGACAACAAAGAAAAAGCTCGACGGAACTATCAGCCAAATAGGCGGAAAGAAGACAGAGAGGAAGGGAGAGAGAGGTCCATTCCTTTGTATTCAAAGGCCTGACTGACTTCGTTTTGCTTTATAAACCTTTGACAAACATGATAAACTTCGTGCAGTGGGTACACTAAGCCAAATCAATTTTCATCTGTGAAGCTTGCGAATTTCTACATTTTCCGGTGTTCCACACTCTGTTATTTTGTTTATTTCACGACATTCGGAAAATTTCATGGACCTGCATGCGTACCTGCACACAAAAGCACTCGAAATTGTGAAAGTTGAACACCGTAACTCCTATAATGCATCTAATTAATGTGTGTGAAATTGATTTCAAGCATATACACACTTATGGATAAACAATGTTTTCGCTTGGCAAAGTTTTAGTCGAGTATGGGGCTTTGGTTTTTCTTACGCTTTCTTTCTGTGTCTAGTTATTGATCGCGTTGCGGTAACCAAGGTATTAAGTGGGTTCCAAATTTAAAATTCGCGCGCATTTAAATTGAAATTTTAAATTGTGTGTGCCAGTGAAGCAAAATTAAAAACTGCAAAATAATTTTCGATTTTAAACCTTTTTTTTATTTTAAAAATTGTTTAATAATTGTTCTCCTATTGATCTTTGAATATCTCATCAAATATTAAAGACGGTAAACGTAACGTGTTGTGTAAGTGAAAGTGGATTAAATATAAAAGTGAAGATATATATGAATAAATAAATATAGCATAATTCACATTATAACTGAAGATTCGCAGGTAATTACAACCTTTCAAATTAAATATGTTCACTGTTACCATCTCATCCGAGATGTACGTTTGCCAAGAGCGCAAATTCCTTTAAGAGTAATGAGCCCGTCTCAACATTTTCAATGTCGGGATTTAGTCTAATTACTATCGCCAAACCTAACCTATTCATATATATCTAAACAAAACTAGTCCTTCGTAACGTGATGTTCGTAAGCGTGTTGAATGAAAGTAAGCCAAGGAAAGTGCTCAACCAAGGCTTAAAACTTTTGAGTAAGGAAATTTCAAATCATCGAATGAAAAGTCAAAAAAGAAAGAAAGAAAGAACAAAAAAATGTGAATAAAAATATGTGCAATCCAAAGATTTTGGGCCTTCAAATTCAAGATGGACAAGAGAAAAACAAAGGAGAAAGATCACTCAATATTAGTGTCTACTGCATATACAGTTGTATGCGTATAGAAATATTTACTTGTACAATCACAAGTGGTATTAAATGAAGAAATAGGTAGGTTAGCCTTCAATCAAGTATATATTCTTTTACCTATTGTGCGGTAAAAATTATTGTGGAATTATCCTTCTGATAATGAATATCTCCGCCTGCATACTAAATATCAGAAAGATATATATATATAATTTTATATATCAAAATTACAAGGTTCACTAATAATTTTTGTATTACCAAACTAATCAAAAGAAATTGTTAAACAGTGTTCTTCGTCAAATAAACCGTGACTTGTAAATATGCAATGTGGATGCAATGCTGTGTGCGTGTAAATGCTTGAAGTGTGTCTCCTGCCCGCCTGGAAAACTACTGCCAAAACAAATATCCATTTTTCAAATGGCCAGCCAGCTTATATTTTAAAGCCATGACTTTATTGGTGTACCATTAGAAATAAAAAAAAAAAAAACAAAAAAACAAAAAAAAACAATGCGCATTGTTCAAGCACGAAATTTTATTAGAGAACCATCCCAATCAATGCGTACCACCACACTTGATGAGGGAATCCTGAAGACTTTATCTATTGTCCGAAAAATTCCAAGAATAGGTACCTCACTAGGACCTCACACCCTACCAAAGTTTCCACCTTGACCGCCCTGCCCAACACTTCAAAACCTCCGTCTCAACAGTGCGACAACAGTTTGGTTAAAGGGAAGACAAGAGACCCTTGCCTAGTCATTTTAGAAAGAAACATAGTAACTCCGTCTTAATAAATTAGAGAAAAAAAGTAATTGGATAAAGTATATAATTTTTAAAAGAACATTCATAATAACCAAAGCAAAAGTAATCGTCAACTGCAATCTTAGAGTCTATAAAATTATGAGTGTCCCTGTTACTCAGGACCCGCTGTATATGCTTTCGTTTGCTACCAATGTGGAAACGATAAAACTAGATTGCAGATTACGCATATGTATGCTCCCATGCACCAATACACACAAAGTAGTTGATTGATTTTAATACAAACCGCTACAAACTGTATTAGTGTTTTCTTCTTTGGTTTCTCACTTTTTGCATGCCGCTATATTTTGTGAAGAAAAATTTGTTACCGACCATATATATATGAATGTATGAATACACGCACATACATACATAGCTTGAAATAAAAAGGAAATTTGTAATATAATGAAATTGTCCTTGTTTGGCAATCGTTGGGCGTCATTTTTTTTTTGTAAAAAAGAAGGACGACCAGCTTATGTTCACAGAAGTGATATACGGAAGAAATTAAATCGAATCGAATATTTGATGTGACGGCGAACAAGGGTATCATGGCCAGTCTATCCTGTTGCTCTGTCCGTTAATCTGGGTTCTTGTAGCTGTTGGTCCGTTAAGTCACCGGTAGTAAGTTGGTCTGTCTATGGATACATCCACATACACCCGCTTACTCCCACTTACATTCATCTTCACGAAACCTCCTCTTCATCTAATAAATAAGTGTCGTAAAGAACATCAATTATTTATTTATTTTTTTTTTTATTATTATTTCTTAAGCCTAATATAATTTGTAAACCATAGTGCATACCTATGATGTTATGTTCAATTCATTTCATATTCAGTTCATATTTTTGTTCTTTTTTTGCATATACATTTTTTGTTAACTCTTTCCTTAATTTTTAGTTTAATTAATTTTTCCTCTAGACGCATTTCTTATTTCGTGTAATGTACTTTTTCCTTCCTCCCCTTCACATGGCGTTTCCTTTGCTAGATTGTTGCATTGCACTCGAGTAAAAAGTTTATACCTATTTTTCTGCTTAATTATTTATATCGGCATCCAAGACAGACATTTTACACCTCTAGCATGGAGAATTGTTTAATAATATATTTAAAAACAAAACAAAGCTATTTCACAAATAATTAAATCTTGTTGTACCATTAGCGTTCAAACTTTTAATATATCAGTGCCAGTTTCGCACTTGCTTTCAATGTTTTTTTTGTCTGTGCCTTCTTTTCTTTAACTTTGATTGGTTTTGTCCAAAACTACCATTAAAGACGATTTCTTGATGTGCACATTTTTTGTGTGCAAATTTAGCACAAAATCACAGCAAATTACCAAGAATTTATACAACATTTTAAAGTCTCTCTCTAAACTATTTACAGTTTCAGGTCTAAATTAATATAAGTACGTATATGCGAGCATATGCAACTTTTTTTCTTAAATAGTATGGCCACTATGTGAAAATTAAATTTTGTATTTATTTTCCTTTTTTATTGTAATAAATAAGTTGGTGTGTAGAGGATCGCCATGTGATAAATTTAAGTTTTGTTGGTTGTGTAATGAATGTGTATGGTATGGGAATGCTTTCCTATACCGCTCGGCTTCAATCCGCCAAGTCGGTCTACTTCTTTTTATGCCAATACAATACAAAGATCGGCTAGAAGCAGTCCCTAGCTAATTTTATTTTGGCGGATGAATTTAATATGACTGTCGTAGGAAAAAGTAGTTATTTATGGAAAGAATGCTATAAAATTGAATTTCGTTATGAGTAAAACTTTTTCGATCCCCAAGAAGAATACTTTGAAAACCTATTAATCAATACCCTTCGCGACATTAAGTACATCGTATGTTTGTAATGTATGTACAAGAAGCCTACTTACATACGTTGTAAGGATGAGAGGAATAAAGAGGGACCTGTCATGGACGTGCATGAATATTTAGATGGTAATATTGAATAACGGCGGTGGTGAAAAGAAAAATGTAAAACAAAATAAACAATTTTATGAAACGGTAAATTTATCAACTTGAAGAAAATATGAGCACCCACTTGAGGAATATTCCTCTGGAACTATAAAGAAAGAATAACCCAGACCAGATCACTTATGGCAAAAGCAACCTTCTTTTAATTATACGTAACGTATGAAAATATGCATAATGTATGGTTAGGTTGTTTAGTATATTTAGGTTATGTAATATGATAATAATTTTGTTTTACTTTTTATCTGTAAGCGTTCTTTTTGCTCTTGTCTTTTTAGATCCTCCTCAATAATCTTCTGCCTCTAATCCGCAAGTACAGTTTCAACGTCTCTTTCTTTAAAAGTAAACTGTTTGATTTTTCGGTTACAAGTTTTGTTATACCCATCACCGAAGGATGAGGGATGTATTCATTTTGTCAAAACGTTCGCAACGCCCAGAAAGAAGCTTCATAAACACCACAAAGTATATTCTTCGTTAACATCAAATTCTGCACTGATTTAAGCATATCTGTCCGTCTGTATATTGTCCGTTTTAATCATTCTCTTGGCGGCAAAAATGAAGCTATCGATTTAATATTTAACGCCTATTCTATGAGCGCTGGTATAGTATCTGTACAAAAATGGCAAAAGTTGACCACGTCTCTCCATATACTATAGTGCCTCAAAATTTCGTTTTTTTCGTTGCCTCTATAACGTGCAAGAACAAGCTTCAAAAACCCCATAAAGCACATAAATTCTTGGGCGAAACTTTTTAAATGACATGCCTATGCAACACGCCTACGCAACAGAAACTTTTATTTTGAAAATAGAAAAATCCTGCCGCGTCCCCTCCATATTATAGAGCATAAAAGTAGAAATCTTTTACATTTTTAGCTTCTTTTAGGATAACGGTTTGGTCACCACCGAATTACTTCTTTTTTTCAATATGTTTATGTAAATAATGTCAGCATGTTTGTGTAAATAATGTAAGCAATTATAATAATTAGAAGCTTGCGTTAATTTTGACAGATTTTTCTCATGTAAAATGCATTTGTAAAAAATTGGGAAACTAAATAATAATCCAAATAGTTCCCATCACTTTCTACAACATTTTACAATATTTTTGGCAATATCGTGATATCATATCGAGAGAACTTATATTGGTTTAGCAGCGATCCACGCACCGACTCATTTTTGCGCTTCTTCAACTTTGCGGACCCGCATGCCAGCCAAACTATGCTGCATCGATCTGTACAAGTGGTAATCAGGGGGCGCCACGTCTGGTGAATAGCCTGGGTTTGGCAGAGTTTCCCATTTGACCTTCAAAAGCGTACCCTGACCAACTCTTTCAACAAGTGGCCAAATAATGGCATTTTCAGTCAATTCGTGTCGCCACTTCTGAACCGTTGGAACAAAAAGCAATAATTGGGATATGAAGGAGTTGCATCAATATAAGCCGCTGAACGTGTTTGGTGGGCTTCGGTAGTAGGGTGCTTCAAATAAACAACAAAAGATGAATTTCGAAGAAGAAGAATTTTGAGCGCTTTATAATTAGTGTCGGCGTACGCTGACTAAATCAATAAGTTTTGCCTGTAGAAGGCGTCTATCAAAATTAACGCAACCACCTAATAATATTAGAATTAAAATATAACGCTAATGTTTAATGCAAAGGAATTCAAATTCACGATTATCTCAGAATGAATAGAAAGAAGGAGAATACCAAGAATTAAGTGGAAGTAAGCAAAAAGGAGTGATGACTCTACGATTTTGCAACCTGACTTGACGCCTTGCACTCAACGACTCATTTTTGTTACTTGCTGTATTTCCCTGTGCTTCTTTGCAATGGCACTTCACTTGTTTTACTCTTCGCTATCAGCTCACCACTGCTCTTCTAGGCATCTACACTCACAAGATATCAGGTCAAAACTTGCGCACAGTAGTGCTGTTCTCAGCTTATAAAATTTTTTAATTCCCAATCCCACACATTAATTTCCTTTGGGTAGTCCTGCACCGCCGTTGCCTTGAAAAGTCCATCAAGTAATCCATTTATTCCGATGATTGCAAACAATTTTTAGTTCTCGAAATATTTTCCCGCCTAAAGTTAAGTAATAAAATATAAAACTGTAGTAAGTAGCCACGGGAGGTTGCTTCAAAGCTTAACAGCTGCTGACGTGACAGCGGATTAAATATATTAGAAGACAAGTGTAGGCTATCTAAGGCTTAAAAGCAAACATGTCCATTAAGTAATTATTTCATACAACATTAGCATCAAGCGGACTTTTGCTTATCCAATTCCCTTCCCCCTTTGCTTGGTCGCGATAGCAAAATATTTTTCCTTTGCTTTTCTCTATGTGTTCTAAGTGTACTTATAGAAAATGTAAACCTTTTGTTGGATAAGTGACTCTATACACTGAAGTGAACAGATCTCTTGCCGACTTTTTAATAATTTCTATCGTGTTCCATAGAAAATATTTATTAACATCTCGAAGAAAGGTTTGTTGATTAACTGCAGCATACATTGAAACGGCTCCCGCACCGGTTAAGGACACCATCTAACTAACAATCTTTTGAAGTGCGTTTGCATATATCATACAAAGGCATTAAAAGCTATTAAAATACACTTGTACTAGTTATACTTCTTTCTTCGGCACGCACATATATTACATACCTGTAGTACCTGAGTATTCTCGATTATTTATCATTAATTTCAGTCGCAAACAACTCTTCAGAGAAACGAGGAAATCGCAACCAATTCGTCATAGGCTTTATCGATTTTAAACGTTCGATTTGAAAATTCAAGCGAAACTGAAAGACTTCGTGCACCCAACAATTCAAATAACACGACCGTGGTTTTATAAGAAGACGTCAGTTAAATAATTTTGCATATCAACTATTACTTTTTTCCAAGTGTGATGTCAAACATATTCCCAATTGCTGTTAAATTGATCGTATTGTTACTACCGTTTGCAGAAGAAGGTAAGTATTCCCGATAATCGAGAATATATTTTTTATTTATTATTCATAATATTTTTTTTTATTTTTTTTACTTTTCCGTTCACCGTTAATTTGACCTTTCTGCTAACCTCGACTGCATATAAAGCGGGTAAGTATTTCTGGTCGTCGAATTACTCTGAAACAGACTATCTCGCATTTGTCAAGATGTACACACGAAGTCCCTTTAGCAATATTTTCATTTATAAATTTTATGTTTCCCTTTTTTCTATTTTTCGGGTCATCGTTAATTTGATACCTCCGCTAACTTCGACTGCATATAAAGCGCGTAAGTATTTCTGATAAACGAATTACTCTGAAGCAAGTTGTCTTGTATTAGTCAGGACGTACACCCTAACTTCTTTCAAGAATATTTTCATTTATAAATGTTATGTTTCCGTTTTTTCCATATTTCGGGTCGTCATGAATTTGATGCCACTGCTAACTTCGACTGCATACAAAGCGCGTAAGTATTTTTGGTTATCGAATTAATCTGAAAGAAATTGCCTTGCATCAGTCAAGATGTACACATAAAGTCCTTCAGGAATATGTTTATTTGTAAATTTTATGTTTCCGTTTTTTCTATTTTTCGGGTCATCGTTAATTTGATATCTCCGTCAACTTCAAATGCATATAAAGCGTGTAAGTATTCCTCATAATCGAATCATACTGAAACAAGTCATCTTGTATTAGCCAAGATGTACACACGAAGTCCTTTTAGCAATATTTTCATTTATAAATTTTATGTTTCCCTTTTATCTATTTTTCGGGCGATCGTTAATTTGATATTTCTGCTACCATCGACTTTATATAAAGTAATATGTAAGTATTTCTGATAATCGAATTGCTCTGAAACAAGTTGTCTGGCATTAGTCGAGATATTTACAAAAAGCCCCTTCAGGAATTTATTTACTTATAAATTTTATGTTTTCGTTGTCTTTTTTATTTTTGGTTCATTTGACATTTTTGCTAATTTCGACTGTATATAAAGGGTGTAAGTATTTCTGATAATCGAAGTACTCTGAAACAAGTTATCACACATTTGTCAAGATGCACACATAAAGTTCTTGCAGGAATTCATTTACTTATAAATTTAATGTCTTCGTTTTGTTTACTTTTCGGGTCTTCGTTAATTTGATATCTTCGCTAATTTCAACTGCATATAAAGATAGTAAGTATATCCGATAATCGAAATTACTCTGAAACAACTTATCTCACATTTGTCAAGATGTACACATGAAGTTCCTTCAGGAATTCATTTACTTATAAATTTAATGTTTACGTTTTGTTTACTTTTCGGGTCTTCGTTAATTTGATACCTCCGCTTATTTCGATTGCATATAAAGATGGTAAGTATATCTGATAATCGAATTACTCTGAAACAAGTTATCTTGCATCAGTGAAGATGTACACATAAAGTTCTTTCGGGAATACTTTCATTTCTAACTTTTATGTTTTCGTTTTTCTCATTTTCCCGTTCATCGTTAATTCGATATTTCTGCTAACTTCGACTGCATATGAAGACCGTAAGTATTTCTAGTAATCGAGTTGGCTTGAAACACATTAACTTATAATTGTCAAGATGTACATATAAAGTTTTCGTTTTTTATTTTTCGGTTCTTTGATATTACTGCTAACTTCGACTGCATATAAAGACTGTGAGTATTTCTGATAATCGAACTACTCTGACACAAGTTATCTTGGCATTAGTCAAAATGAACACATAAGGTTCCTTCAGGAATATTTTTATTTATAAATTTTATGTTTTTGTTTTTTCTATTCTTCGGTCCATCGTTCATCTGATAATTTTGACTGCATATAAAGGGTGTAAGTATTTCTGATAATCGAATTACTCTGAAACTATTTACCGTGAATCATTCAAATTGCTTTGTATTAGTCAACATAACACAGAAAGTTCCTTCTAGAATAATTATATTTGTAAATTTTGGGTATTTTCATATTACCAGAAACAGCTTGTGCGTTTGGGTGGTCCCCTGAATCTCTCAAGGCTTTCGGAGGTTTTTCTAGAAAGGCACTACCTAAACCAGATGGTATGTAGTTTCGTTCATTCAGCTTCAAAAGCATATGTTGGTTTATAATACAATTTAGATCCTTGTACCGTACCCGGACCGCCGGGGGCTAATCATTATTTGGTAGGGCATCATGGAAAATTGAAAGGTTTGTAATGCATTCGTTCTGATTCGATAATGCTGGAAAAAAAGTGATTTTTTTAAACTTCATAGGTTACCACTTTACCTGGCACTGGGATGAAGGTAAGTTTTGATGAAATTTCTGTTTTATTAAAGAAAACTTATCTACGTTGTGCTTGCACTGAAAAAATCTTCTATTATGTCTGCCAATAATTATAGAATTACAATGCGTAAAGAAAATATATTACAACGGAGATGGTTATTACGTTTCATATAATGGTAAAATTCCCACAGGTATGCATTTGTGTTAATTGTCTTCTAATGTCAAAAACTGAAGTGTGCAAAAAATATAGGTTATTGTATTTTGCATCCAATCCATGGAAAGAATGGATATTATATGTGGTTTCCAGGAAAGTTACCCAGGTGTACGTATCAACACTATTCGAGTTTTGTTGTAAGAAAATATCTTATATCTGCTATGTATATATAGATTTGACTCCGCCACCGGTCAAACAAGATAAGACGACTCCGACATCCTCATTTATCCCAAGGTCAAAAGGTACAAGCAATTGTGTTGCACGAAAACGCTTTTATTGTATGTGCCAAAGATGAACTTTAAAAGATTTATGTTTGTTTCGTTTCACGACAACATTATGCACCATCTACATTATCAATCAACGCTGTAACTGTGGCACTCATTCAAGGTATGCGTTATTGTGTTTTATTAAAATAATTTTATTATATCAATTGCCTATACTTATTTACTTGATAAATTCCGTACTACGTCAGAGTCAAGATCGATAAGTGTTCCGTCCGCACAAGGCAACTGCGTTCGTATCCCGCTAAAACGCTTTTATTGTAATGGGTGTTATTTGTAGCTGGGGTTTCGCTCAGGGTTCCGTTCCAAGAAAATATGTTCGTTGAATTAAGGAAAACTTCGGATTTTGGTGTTTTATCAAAAATATATTTATGAAACCGAAGAGGCGTACAAGATTTTCTTATTTTCGACGTATCTTCGTGGTGAAAGAAAAAAAAACCAACATACAGCCTTGCTTTTCCTTTATCTAGGGAGTATAGCTCGCGTATGATTGTGTTGCGAAAATTAACCTGTTACATGTATGTTCTGTTAATTAAACTGTTTTAGTGGTTCAGCAGGCAGTCTACCGGGTCCCTAAAGGTGTGTTTTCGGGCCGAGAGTTCATAAAACAATGATGCAAGCGCACACTGTTATTTTAAGGACCCCGTTCCGGACGGACCCACTACTAGGCTCTGTAAGACCGGGATATCCTTTCGAGCCCAGCGTCTATAAGACAATGATGCAAGCGAACACTGTTATCTTACGGACATCGTTCCGAACGGACAGGGCGACAACTACTCCTACTTAGGATTACCTGTTCGTTCAACTGCTGCTGAACAACTAAAAGAAAGATTCCTGCTTGCCCGCTGCTTTTATAGCTATCTATAAAATCAGCGCACCTGGCTGCCGCACCAACGCGTTCATATTTAAAGCTTTCACCACGAGGTGTGTTTATTGAGGAGAATAACCTACTGCAAGCTACATTTATATATACAGCGTTGCATTATAATTACGCGTGAAAATAACAATCCTATCGTTTCTAGTGTAAAGACTGAAAGTTTAAGTTAGCCAGTTAATTAATTAATTTTTATTTCTACTTATACAATCAATTTTCTCGTGGTTAAGGAAGCCTGCTTCCTTACATTATTATTATTATATACTTATTATACGCGAAAAATAAGATGAGTGTTAACTAATTTATGTTTTTCTCTTTACTTGACAAAACTACGATTGGCGGATTACC